>JACXGM010001010.1:29648-60314 GCA_016801145.1 Umbra pygmaea | reverse complement strand
AAGCTAAGGAGCTAGTCCAGCATACTGAATACAGGAAGCTAAGGAGCTAGTCCAGCATACTGAATACAGGAAGCTAAGGAGCTAGTCCAGCATACTGAATACAGGAAGCTAAGGAGCTAGTCCAGCATACTGAATACAGAAAGCTAAGGAGCTTCTCCAGCATGATCCCTGTGTACAGTAGAAAAAAATACTGTGGAATATAAAAAATAAAACAACATTTTATGGGGAAATACAGGATTGACTTAGCAGAAACTTTTTTCATAAGGTGATTTTACCTGCTAATGACAACAGAGCCATCTGTTGAAGTACATCTGATGATGTCATGATGATGGCAAAGTTGTTTTTGACAAAATGTGTGTTTATTTTGGCAATGTTAATTTGAGAAAATGAGACTCAGCCCGTTTAACTTCATTAGCCCCCGTTTACATTCTCATCATCAATTTTCCTTTTGATGGAGGTAATATTGAAGGGAGTCTAACATCCAACGACCGTTCTGCTGTTTTGCTCCTCTAGCTGGCTAGCTTGGTTCTGTAGTTCATTATAGCCAGATCGTTATGTATATCTAACATTATAGATAAGTTAATAAAATTACATGGATTAATAAATCGCTGATAAGAAGATAAAAAATGATAAGCTTAAAAAGCAAATACCCAAACACATTCCAGTGTTCTGCTATTGGTCCTCCCTGCAGGCTGAGGGCAGAAGAGGGGCTAAGAAGCAAACTGAGAGGGAGAAGAAGAAGAAGATCCTGGCCGAGAGACGCAAGCCTTTCAACATCGAACATCTGAATGAGGACAAACTGAAGTAAGAAATGTTTTTACTATGTAGAATTCTGGATATATTTGTTTCTGTATATATTTTTATATTAGGAATACTATTTTCCATTTTGCTTTTCAGACTGACACTTTAACTTTTTTCCTATACAGGGACAAAGCCAGGGAACTGTGGGAATGGATGCACCAACTGGAGTCTGAGAAGTATGAACACATGGAGAAAATCAAAAGGCAGAAATATGAGGTGAGGGTTTTCATGTACAGCTCATGTAGGGGAGACTGGGGTAAAACAAGCCAGTGGGTAAATTGACCCACCACCTGTATCTGGGCAACCATATACTTATTTGTCATGTGACCCTAAATTTAATTAGCATTCTCCATTTTCATCTTGCTGTGGGAGGAAGAACCATGTGGATGAAATGGTAAGCATTGTAACAGAAAACACAGTTTTTTGGGGGGCATATCGGGTATAATCAGTCTCACATCAAAAGTAATTTATCTCAGTTATATCAGATATGTTGATGAACTTACAGTGTGTAAAAAACACATGTGAGTGAATTATCAAAAGTGTAGCTTTTTATAATTATTTACTTCCTGAATTGACTGCTTTTTAAATGTGTTATAATTATCATAACATTGAAGACATGTTGCCCATAAATTAATTACAACTGTTATCGGAAATTAATCTTTAGACCAACTTCTCCGTGATGCTAGTTTGGAACATTTGTTTACTCTAGCAGCTGACAGTGTGTGACAGTGTTTAGTACCGGTATTGTACACAGTATTGTATAATGTTACGTTACAGTAGGTATTACAACAACAATAGAAAGCAGCTGGCATTGGGACAACACATAATAAGGTTATCTAGCAGCAACTACCTTAGTAGCTAGCTAACTGTCAACACTCTCCCTTCTGTTCATCTATGCATTTTGGTAGCCGGTAGCTAATGTTATCAAGCTTAGCAAACTATGCTAGCATTCGTGACATCATCAAGCTCATGAAATACTGATCATTTGTGCACAGAACTCCCTTGGGATTTGTAAAATGTAACAAATATTCCTTGCATATCCAACAATGTCAACATTTTTAAACAGATTTATTGAGTTATATTTAGATAAATACTGCCTGTATTTGGCAATGAACATAATGGTCCTAAAGATGGCGCCACAACACTGTGATTGTCACGCTACACTCATGAGTTCCATAAATATCCTCTTTTAAATGTTTTTCACTCATTTGTAAACACTGTCTTATAAATAGGGGATCAGTTTAGTTTTTTATGTTTGGAAGCACCTGATTTTTACTTAGGCCAGTCTATTTCATCATAGAACGGGCTAAAAACCCTTCAAGCAAAAACAATCTAGATTAATAAATATGGAGCTAAAACACTGACTCTATTTTTTGTGAGTACCAAATAGATTCAGTGTTTTAGCTCCATAAATACATTACAAAACTTGTAAAAAAAAAAGCATGGTCTAAGCACAGTTCCTGGATCAGTTGCCACCTGCATGATTCATTGAGCTTCAGAAGAACCTGGAAACAAGACAACAAACAGGGGTAGAAATGTCTGCCAACAGGTGGTAGATGACAGATCAAAGTTTAAAGGTTAGATTGTGCTGCCATGAGCATAACCCCCTTTCCTTGGGTAGCACAACACATTTGGAAGGAGCCAAAGGGTCAAACACAATGTATTAAATAGGGATTTGATGCCATTTCATACACATATACAATTGTGGTCAAAAGTTTACATACACTTGGAAGGAACATGTATGTCATGGCAGTTTGTGTTTCCAATAATTACTACAACTCTTATTTATCTGTGATGGAATCATTGGAGCACATACTTCACAAACGCCAGTCATGACATTTATGACTTTATTATGGGTCTTCTGAAAATGTGACCAAATATAATGGGTCAAAAATATACATACAGCAATGTTAATATTTGGTTAAATGTCTCTTGGCCATTTTCACCTCGATTAGGTGCTTTTGGTAGCCATCCACAAGCTTCTGGTGAGTCTTTGACCACTCCTATTGACAGATTTGGTGTAGGTCAAGTTTAGTTTAGTTAAGTCAAGTTTATTTATCATATGCATCGAATAACATACATCATCCTATGCAGAGAAATTCTTTTTGACATAGTTCAGCAAAAATATGTCGGCTTTCTAAAATGGACTTGTTTATTCAGCAAAGTCCACATGTTCTCGATGAGGTTCAAGTCAGGACTTTGGAAAGCCATTCTAAAACCTTAATTCTAGCCTGATTTAGCCATTCCTTTACCACCTGTCCTGTTGAAACTCCCAACTGCGTCTAAGGCCCAACCTTCTATAATGATTTTAGGTTTTCTTGAAGAATTTAAAAGTAATCCTTATTCATTATTGCATTCACTTTCTGTAAAGCACCAGTCTCACTGGCAGCAAAACAGCCCCAGAGCATAATACTACCACCACCATGCTTGACAGTAGGTATGTTGTTCTTAAAGTTAAAGGCCTCACCTCTCTTCCAAACATATTTCTGGATATTGTGACCAAATAGCACAATTTGTTTTTCATCTGACCACATAACTTTCCTCCAGAAGGCCTTTTCTTTGTCCAAGTGATCAGCAGCAAACTTCAGTCGAGCCCTAAGGTTCTGCTTCTGGAGCAAGGGCTTCCTTCTTGCATGGCAGCCTCTCAGCCCATGGCGAAGTAAAACACGCTTAACTATGGACACTGACACCTGTGTTCTAGCAGCTTCTAATTCATTGCAGACCTGCTTTTTGGTGGTTCTTGGTCGACTCCTGACCATCCTGACCAATTTTCTCTCAGCAGCATTTGATAGCTTGCATGATCTTCCTGATCGTGGCGGTGACACATCTGTGCCGTGCACTTTATACTTACAAACAATCAGGGCCGGCCCCAGGCATAAGTGAAGTAAGCAGCTGCTTGGGGCCCCCTGGACACCAAGGACAAAGTTTTTTGTGACAAAGAAGTATGTGCTCCAATTATTCCATCATATAAAAATATGAGTTTTAGTAATTATTGGATGCTCCAATTATTCCATCATATAAAAATATGAGTTTTAGTAATTATTGGATACACAAACTGCCATGAAATATGTTCTTTGCAAGTGTATGTAAACTGGCCAGGTATATTTTAGGGCAAATAGCCATAAGAGTTTCATGTTTGGGTGGGGTGGAAATTTGCTGGACAGCACCGTTGCTGTCTTTGTCATGTTTGTCTTGTGCCTGAGCAGGAACACCAAGCAAGAGCACATAGACCACTGACAACATTAATGAGAAATGGATGAAGCAGAATGAATTTAATGAATGTGTTGAAAATTACTTATAGAAACATCTTATCTTAACTATAGAAGCATCTTATAATACAGTTTAAGCAGATTAGAAAGATATATGTAGATGAGAGTGTTATTCACATTTGATTCTGAGGCCTGTTAGGTTATCTGAGTGGAGAATAGGGTCATCTCACACACAAGCCTGTGATGTATTTTTTTGGGGAAAGACGGGAATGGGGCTTTCCCCTCTGTGGGAAGGGGGAGCGAAGGACAGAATGACTGACAGGATGACTGTGCATGATTTACAGAGAGGGCACAGAGAGGCCATCAATGGCTGTTCTCATTCTTATAAAGATCAGAAGGAGCTGCAGAGAGAAGATAGAATAGAGTTATAAGCTATAAGTTATCTATTATATATTACACTGTATTACCATCATCAACAGGACAGGGCAAACAGATCTGATCGAGATAAGGTTACTACAGGTCATTTAGGGAATCTGTTGAAGAACAGCATCTAAATGTTATCAAGGTAAGAATAGAGGCTTCTGTGAAGTTCTCTCATAAACTAGGTGTTAGAAAGTGCTTATAAATGATGTAACACCCACTCCCCAGCCCTATATAAGGGAAGAGATCTTAAGAGCTCAGGGCACCTCTAGACCATAACTTTGCCATTCTTTTCCTGATGATTTGGAGGCTGTCGTGCTGATGGATGAAATAACCATATTCATAACCATATCACAGTTGGCATAGTGCAAGGAAGGGAGACCAGCCAGGATTATAGTTGTTGTAGTTTATTGAAGATCCAAGGGAGAATGAACAACAGCTGACGGATGTATATATTTATATAGCGAGTATGCACAACGAGTATATAACCTAACATACTACAGTATGTGGATGCGGCATGCTTGACTCAAATGAAATAACACACATTAATTTCAATACATAGTGGTAAGGACACTTCTAGTTGTATGCATAATATATATAATATTATAATAATCCATAAAACAGCACGCAATAATATTAGGTTTAACTGTCTTGCTCATGGAAAGAGATTTCACCTTGGTGTTTGAGGGATTAGAACAAGGGACCTTTTGCACCCCAGCCAGATGCTCATGTCACAAAGCCACATTGTCGTCTGCAAACGCCATATTGCATAACCGCCTCATCCCAATAGGTTGTTCCAGTGCAACTGCTGCTCTTTACTGGTGACCCAGAGGTCAGGGGTCAAATGTAATACCCCTGTTTTAAACATGCTCGTGTGTCATTTTCAGGTCATCTCTCTCAGAAACCGTATCGACGAGCTGCAGAAACAGTAAGTTCCACCTTTCCAGCTCTCATTACATTCCTTTCTCTTCCAGTAAAACGTGTGCATTCTAAATGGTTTATAAACTATAAATACTTTATAAACACAGTAAATGTCCGTTAACACACAGCTGATATTACTTTATAATGGACATTTACTGTGTTTATAAAGTATTTTCTGTTATTGTCTTGAAGGAAATGTCTGTAAAATAATAGAAAATACTATTAATGTTTATATAGTACTATAGAAACAGTACTGTTAATGTGTTACCAGTATTTTTTACAGTTGTTTTTACGGAACAATTCTTTACCCTGTGGAGGCTTGCAGTGTAGTGTAGAATGGTACCCCTGACATTTGTTGTGTGATCTTGGCGTATTACAGCAGCAAGAAGGGTGCCGCGGCACGTCGCAGGAAGTAAACTGGCCACCAGAGAGGCTTCACCACTGGAGCACATCTGCAGTTTATCCAACTCCGGTGTTGTCAGGGAGCACCTGCCGTTACTTCTTCCCTCCATAGTTACACAGACATGGCATGGACCCAACTATCTGCGCTGGACATCGGTCTGATGTCTTTGTTTAATGTGAACTCATAAAGTTAGTCCTTTTCTCCTTGCCAAGTCACGTCTACTCACAGTAGACTGTAGGTTCTCATTATTTTTTTTAAATAAATACTTTGACGCTTCCTTTTTGTGTCTCCTGGTGACTAAAAACCATTTTATTTTAACTGTGTATATTACATTTTCAGTGGGCCTAGCCACACCAGCACATGGAAGAAATTGAGTTAGAGACACCAAAGCCCTCAAACTCAAGGTAGATTGGTTCTAATGTACAGTATATAGCCATATATATCAACTACAATCATATTTTTAGTGCACTGTAGGAAAGGTATTTTTGGAGTATCTGTTTGTATCATAAAAAGGGTAAAAGATTGTTACTGTTTGACATTACTTTTAAAGTTTATTGTTTGAAAATGGTTTGTTCTTTGATTTATTCATGGCATTTTTTATTAATGTTTTATTATTATTACTATTTCAATTAAATAAGTTGACATTTTGTAGTTCCCACATTACAAAATACACAAATTTGGGACTGACCAACAAGGTGCCTCTCTGAACACTGAGTTTTAGTTTTAGTCTTCGGACTAAAGTATTTATTTTAACAATTTTTTACAGTTAAACTGTTAATTATTATTAGTTGACAAAAACTCAAAACATTTTAGTCTTGTTTCAGACACGTGTTTTAGTCATTGTACTTTTGTTGTGTTAAATAGTTCACACAAAGTTTCAACATGCAGTGGCCATGATATTTTTATACATTGAGGAGCCAAAACATTATGTTGATCAACTCCTTAACAGTACTAACAGTAGTTAACATGTTGGATGCAAGAGAAATGTGCAGGAGAGTTAATACCTGAGCGTCTTTGACAAGGGCCAAATTGTTATTGCCAGGCGACAGTTTTAGAGCATCTCTGAAACGGCAAGGCTTGTGGGGGGATCCCAGTCAGCAGTGGTGAGTACCTACCAACAGTGGTCCGAGGAGGGACCAACCACAAACTGGTGACAGGGTGTTAGCGCCCAGGGCTCATCAATGTGCAAGACTGCTCATCAATGCCCATCTGAACCCTGTGTACTCTTGACACTTTGTAGAACAATCTATGCTCAAACAAATGTCATTGATGTTCTGTGGATAACTCTTAGTAACCCCTTTTTAATTGAAATGTGTGTTTGCAATAATATTATTTTCATATAAGTAATTGTTTTTTTTCTTGTTACAACATGTAGATTTAACTCCACAGTTGACTTACAATTTAAATATCCTGAAAGAAATTCTAGCAGAAAGACTTAATGGATTGGTTCTTCTGCAAATCATATACAAAAAAGCACAAAAGATTGTTATAAGATAGCTTCTTAAACCCATATATGTAATATGAGTCCTATGGGATCCTAATATGATACAAAATCATAAAGGAATGATTTACTAGGGGTGTATATCTTCAAATAGAATAACTGAAAATGCTCCAGTCACCGTGATATTGCCGGTAGCTAAGTTGGTAACTTCAGTCATGTTCTTAGTGCAAACAGCTGCCAGTTATATTATTCTGTCAGGTTGATATCCTATTTAAAATGGGTCATCGCTTTGAAAGTGAATAAATTTACATCTGAAGCGTGTAAAGACTCTATTTGTCCATTGTTTATTTCTCAAGAAACACGACGATGTATAAAAGTCTCCATTATCTCACGATATGGCCCCGTAGAAGCCGTTTTTGACACGCGCACCCTTGCGCAAAGGCACTATAGTGAAAGAGCAAGTCGCGCCTGATGCGTGGATTCTCCATCAACTCATTGCTGCTTGCTACTGTATGCTACTGTAACCGACCCTCAGGCCACCGGGAAATGTCCCGGTGCTCCCGATGGCCAGTCCGCCACTGACTTGGGGTGTACGTCATAGTTTCAATGAAAATTTGAATAAAGGAAAGCGCTTCAGTCACCTGACATTAGCTATGTTGATCATTTCCATCACATAATGAGTGCATTCAACAGCATCATTGGTCCAGCAAGTAGATTTTGTAATTGGGTCAATACATGTCATATAATTATGTTACACTGCTTTCCTATTTGAAATAAGTATTGCATTAAGAAAATATTAGATCCCTAGAACATATTTATATACTGCGTCTGCTTTTTCCATCGCAGTAGGAGGCAACTGACGGTAGAGTATTTAAGTACTTAAATACAACTTATTTGCAAGTTAGTGCGTCACTCGCCTATCGTAATAAACACACACTTCTTAGCGCACTTCTTAACTTTCTCCAGTCTAATTTGTCATCTACTACACAAGATAACCTACCAGCCACAGCACTAGTTAGCTAGCTAGTTAGTTGCTTAGCTTTCAGGTAAAAAGTCTGAAGTGCAAAGTCACTTTGACATGAGCTGCATCCCTGCTAGTCCTGACCGAATCATTTGCACATAGAAATAGAATAAATATAGAACAGCCATTCCAATTCAAATCAGTGTAGCAGAATAGTCAGAGCAGCAGCCATTTTTACTCTATGTGTACCATTCCAATGCAAAGATCTAGCGGCCTACTTCCGCATTAAACCAATTTGCGGCAAGTCTGCCTTGTTGGCGAAGAGGGAGTGGAGAGTGCTGGATTTAATTGCTTCATAATTATATTGGTAAGTCATCAACATAGGCTATATACAATAAATGCTAATATTACAATACTCTCTAACTGAAACTCTCAAACTAGTGAGTGCAACACACTTTATGGCCCCACTGACCCGTGTTACCACCGTGACAACTATCACCATTTTGTTGTGTACTACCTTATCAAACGACGACGCCAAACAGTTCAATTGCCTTTCTATTCAACCTTACTTACCGGAAAAAGTGAACTGCCTGCTGCCAACTCCTTTGAGTGTCTTGTCGTACAACCGTATGCTATAGCCAACCACGCTCTAAACGCCCCTTTGCTTTATTGCTGATTTTAAAATCAACGAGACCATAATTCAAAAAATGAACATCATGATAAATTGCAGAAGGCTTAAATCTTGCGATTGAGACCATATACTCATTATTAAAAAGATTATTACCTCAGTAAATCAAGTAGTATATTATTTCTCTCATTCTCATAGACAATTACAGAAACCGAGCTCTTTTGCAACCTGGCGTATCGCCCACAGCTGGAATTCTGATAGAATGCAGGTTTAAGGCACTTCCTCATTTGCGTCAATTTCCCAAAACGGATGCTCACCCTGTGAGCACAATGAGCTCAATAATAACAACAGTGTCATAACCTGACAGATTATCTTGGTGAAAAGCAAATGCAATTAATTTGTCAAATAAATTCATAATGTCTATAATTTAGTGTTTTTTAATATTTTGTTCTTGGCATGGCTGCAGTATTTTTGCCGTGGGGGTGCGCTATACTGTGATTGGATCAATATACGGGACAAGGGATGTCCCATAAAGGGATGTCCCATACGGGACAAACCCATTTAACCCAAAATACGGGATGTCCCGGCTAATACGGGACAGGGCGAAAATTTGTGTTTAGCCAAAAATTTTAATCATCTACGCCTGCTGTGTGGATTTTTTCCAGCGCCCTGAAACAGTATATCGAAGGCCTTCTCTCTTACTTTATCGCACGTGGCGCGCTCTATAGCACCGGACTGTACACGGAGATGGGCAATAAGGCTAAAGCGGCAAAACGAAATCAGAATATCAAATGAACCCTTTCCCATCCTCACGAGCCTCACTCCTCTCTCTACATGACAGGTGGTGTTTGTGGCTGATTGCAATGTAAGACCATGGCTAGCCAGGCACACAGAGGAACCGGAGAAAGGAAGAAGAGGGGAAAAAGCTCAAAATAGAGGTGTGTACTTACCCGCCATTCTGAAATCTCGCTTAGGCCGCAAAAATTGCCAGAGCCGGTCCCTCCCTACTGTGACCCTAATGTTGCACAGCCTGCAGTATAGAAACCAATTGATGACACTGTCACTATCGGCACCTATTTTTTTTAAAGGGGGCACAGTGTGCACAACACACGGAAACGTGCCCAAAAATACAGATATTAAAAGGAAAATCCACTTGGCTTAAAACGTTTCAGTGGGCATGACGCCTCTGATCGGGATTGTTTTATTATTATGCCTATAATGACAAGCCACTATATTTAAATAGGCAAACACATCGTATATCTTTATATTATTTATTTTTTCGTAATGAAATAGTAAACCTCTTAATTTTTTTAAATGTATTTTATGTAAGTGAGTTACAAACGTTTCTAGAACTATGCAACATAAACAAATTTACTTACAGAATCGACCGAAATTGGGTCATTATTGGCCAGACCAGACCATGGACATAGCATGTTTTAGGGTGTACAATTTTCATGACCATTAAAATTATTTTAGACCAATTAAAATTGTGTACATTTTTATACAAATTGAGGTGAAAGATGGAAAATCAAACTCACACGCCACAAACTCAACAAATGTGCCAGCTACTGTATATCATTAATTGGGGGTTTTCTGTTAAGGCATGCATCCAAAAATGACCACTTCCATTTGTATAGTGCCTACTGGCATATTTGTCGAGTATGGCCATGGCGTGTGAATTTGTTTCTCTATCTTTCACCCTCAGGGGCGTCGGACTGGGGGTAAAACCAATACTGATTACCAGGGCCCAAAGGGGAGAGAGGGCCCTTAAAGTCTGGAATATATTGGGGTTGAGGAACATGGGGGCCCATCATGACTGCCTGTGCATAGGGCCCAGGATCTTGTGCTACACCGCTGTTCACCCTCATCTAATTTACACATTTTTATTTTGTTCAAATTAATGTTACGTTATTGAGACGGTTCACACTAAAAATTGATGTCAATAATGACCAAAGTTAAGTAGATGCTGTAACCCTGTGCTTGGTCTCAGTGCTGTTATTTTGACATTGGGTTTGGTTATCTACAACAGGTGGTTATTTACACCCAGCAGGTAGGTTTTTTACTCTTGGGATGGGTTATTATTGGTCGTGGATTTTTTACCCATGATTGGGTTATTTCTCATGCTCTGGTTGGGTTATTGGTGCTAAAATCCTTTTGAATGAAAGAAGAAAAATTTGAAAGGTTTAAAGTTAAAATAACCTCTATGTTCAATCAATGGTGAAAATGTTTGGTGAAATGATAAACGCTTATTCACATAATCATTGCTGCAAATAATATATTTAAAACATCTACATACGTTCCTGCAATCCTTTAACACAAATTAATACATGTACATAAATTGGTGATTTCATACAAGTTGAAAGTCAGAAAACAACAAAATGTTTTTAACAGTGAAAAAGGGCAACAAAATACATAATAACCTAAAGCAATCATATTACTTATCTCCTAACCTTCGAAAATAATATTACAAATAATAACCTTGATCACTTAACTCATTTTCTAAACCTAACCAATCCCATTAATCGTACTTTAAACTTGACAATGAAGATGTGAAATGAAAGTCAAATTTGTTGACAAAACAAAATAAGCAAAGAATTTGTTATGTATGTTTGTATTTCATGCTTTGGATTTGTTTTCTTACAGCATGTCATTCTATAAGAATCGTTCAAGTGGCTCTTGTATTTTCAATTATGGCTGTGTGTTATACAGTCTTTTAGACGTTCTGAAATAAAGCAAGATGATATCAGAAACGTAACACCAGTGGACACAGAGCCAGCTGATATACAGCAGATTGTAACATTCCCAAGCAAGATTCTTCTCACAAGAGCCTCTCCATTTATTATTGTAAATGTTGGCTAAATGGGTGGTGTTGCCAAGAACGAGTATGAACGGTACTGTCTGTTTAATGCCTGAAGAAGTTGCTCAGCGATGTTGGTTCCGCCTGAGAATGAAGGAATAACGTCATAAAAAATCACATATTATTGTAGACAAGTGACGTTCCTGTTGATCTCTCTTTAACACAACGCAAACTGGCATTTCTATAACATATTTTTTATCTGCATTATGTTGTCCCAGCCACTGCAACTGTGATACTTTGGTATTCTATTAACGTTGTGAAAATTAACATAACGTATGTAACGTGTTAGATATAGATAATACATTACATTTGCATTCTAGCTTTTTGAAGCAATTGTTGTAGCTAACAAACTTTTGAATAAAACGTTATCTGGATGAAGTTTAATGTTAGTGTCACTGACCTGTTTTCAGTCAAACATGTTGCCCGTCCGTTTGTCCAGTCTGCTTTGAAGCTCTCCAAATCACCACAAATCCTCACGCGTGCAGCGGATAATGACCCAACACTAGGTTAGGACAAAACTCATTTTGGTATTATAATTTCGCCAATCCTTGTGAGCGCTATGTTTGTCATGATGGGTCTACTAAACAACCCAATATTGGTTCAAAAGTCCAGTCACAATGAAAAACAACGCAATATAATGACCCAGTCCTTGCAATCCAGCTGTTGGGTTATCCAAACAACCAAACGTTTTTTAGTGGAAGAATTGACTGAAACGCATAAGCATCGGTTTGATGGTCAAAGAAAATATAGTTTTGTGAGCAATTGTAGCCTATGCGTTTCACAACATATATTCGATTTTTTTAACATAGCATATTGCATTTACATTTTAGTAATTTATCTAAAATAGTGAATATATTTTCAGATAGGTGGGACAACCACAGAAGTAACCACACTCAAATATGAATCAGTAAAGTCAGTGCTAGAAGGAGGAGAAACTGACATATATATTGTTCTAAATACCAAGTAGGCTAAAACATAAACATGCACATGTCAAATTATGAAAATCTTTATCGTAGGCAGGAATTGGCCTACTCATTTTAGTCAGATTATCAAAAGCACCTCCCTTTAATAATATCCACTAACAATAACATACGCAAATTCATTTTTATATCATACTTTTTAAATTCTGCAGGCTGTTGTAAAATGTAATTTTTTAATTTTAATTGGCCTACAGTAGCTACCTTATCCCACATGGTTAAAATACGACCGCCTCTAAATTGACCTAACGCAAAATGTAATGGTGAATAGAGACACAAAACCCTTGCATGGATTTGATTTAAAATAAACTATGTTTGGTTAGTCGTACAGCTTAGCTATAATTGTTACTGACCAATACTTTTTTGTATCATTTTAGTGAACACTGTAATTGAAAATGACTGAACATTTGATGAAAATATTATTGCAGGATTAAATGGATAATACAAAATAGACAGTGGATTATTTCGTACTCCTATCTGAAGACTACGAATAAAAACCCGCCACATGCATGCACAATAAATGTATGATTATTATTTATGGGTTAGTGCCAAAGATTTTAAGAAAATACCAAAACGTCATATATAAATATGTATTTATTAAAATGTAATTCACTCAATTTTTGATATTATAAATATAAAGTTAAACATCTGACACAACAATCCAAGAGCAACACGTTAATTGTATTTTCTTTTTTTTCTTTTTAATATTGTCTTTTTTTGCAAATCAGCTCTTATTTACAAATATACAAAATGGTCCACATCTTTCGGATTAATTTATCACGGGCGTTTCCACTTTGCCAACTGGAATTGATAATATTACACAGATATTCCCATATTGAAATTATGTTGATCACGAAGCGAATAGTATTCGTTCATATGAATTCAAACTTCAAAGCCTGTCTTAGCAAGTAGAATATAGTATAGGCCTAACACATAAATACATTCACACTTACAAACTCTACACATTCTCACACACAGACAGTATTTCAAGAGTTCCTTTAAGAAATTAGACACTGTCATATTTACTATCTGTCAAACTCTGGGAACTTCTTTTTGGTGTAAAGCCCATTCGCGAAGTATGGCAAGTCTTTGGTATTTTCTATTTGGCATTTCTCCCCTTTGCGGAATACATGTTATTTTGTAGAATGTACAATTGGGACACGGGACTGTTCCGCGTGTCCTTTATTCTGCTACGCGGTGCACTCACAACACCTGGTAAACGGTGTTTGGGTCATGCGATGTCGGAACGCAGTTGGTGGGGGACTGGATGGGAGCTCCTGTGTCACTCGCTACAGAGCCTTCTCCGGGAGAACAGGGACTGCTACCCTCCGAGCCGTCCTGGATAGCGGGACAGGCAGAGGTATCTGTGGTGATGCGCTCCACAATGCTTGACAGGCAGTCCAAACTGGAAATAACAGTGCTCTTTTTGTTTTTGGAATCTGAAAAAATAGAGTTAATATCATTACCTGTTTTACTGTATTAGTTGAAATAGTAAAATTATCTCGAATAAAATCGAAAGTAGTTTGATATAGGTCATTATGTCTCTAGAAACTTTCGAACGAACACATCGTTTAATCATAATGACATGGGATTTAAACTGAGCATATTACTATATAATTTACCATGTTCCATTTCAACGTCCGGAATTATAACAAATTGTTCCTCCTAACTCGTAGCTGTCAAACGGTTTATGAGCGTTGTTTACTTGGAAATAACACGTACCATTTGGTGTTTCGTTGAAGTAGGTGCTATCATAGTTGTTTCTTCGTCTTGGAGGACAAGATGTGCCATTGAAATCCATCTAAAAGATCAAAATGACAGCGATGAGTAAAGTGACAACATTATTGTAAACGAAAGTACATTTTTAACTGTACATTTGAAATATTTATTGGAATATATTGGCTACACCTAATTACTCATACTGAACGTATGCGTAAAGCATCTTACCATTCCATCCGAGCAGTTTGAGCGGGGACTCGACGCGTCCGAATCTCCGCTATAGTGATCTATCACTGGGTAATAGCTGTCCTCCTGTCCGGCTCCACGAAGCAGGCCTTGGAGAGACTCAATATAGCTGATGGCGTTCCGCAGAATGTCAACCTTGGGTAGCCTTTGGTTGGGATTCGCCGATGTACATCTCTTCAGCGTCTCAAAAGCGTCGTTCACCTTGCTCAGTCGCCTTCTCTCCCGCATGGTAGCTGCTTTCCTGCGGTCAGCATTGGTGGTCTTTCTCTTGCATGCTTTGCATGCCCACAAGAGGCACCTGCCGGCCTGGTGGTGCCCGCTTGGTGCCCGGATATGCTCGTCTTCATTGTGATGGTGGTCGTCCGGTTTGAGGAGACCCACGTGCACCAGCCTAGGATCCAGATCCTCAAAGAACTGCATGTCACTGGTGTTAAAGCAAGGGTCGTCGTAGAAGTCATCTGGAGAGGTGATGGGAAATGAAATATCCGCCAAATCCATGTTAATGTATTTTTTCTTCCAATTCACGCGTTTCAGCTGTCCACTATTTACAATTGTTTGTTGTTGCACGTTTTTATCCACACACTTCACAAATCTTCCTCCAAAATAATACACAACGACTAGCTAATGTAAAGAGCGCAGTGTGGTTTTAGCTGCTCGAGTTTGCCCTTGATCGCTTGTTGGTTAACAGTGGACTGGGCTGTATATAAGGAGACATGAGCCTTTAGAGGGCGTGTCCTTAACCAGACCGTTATCTGACAGGACCAATGAATTAGGACCTACCCGATGTGTCTAAGGGCTTATTGTGACTGGAAGAATGTTCAAGAAACTATACATTTGTTAAATCAATATAGATTTTATATATCTAACTATTAATTATTTCATAGATCCTAATAATTACGTACAGGACAATAGATGAAATGGGGAACAATGTCATGATTTTATTTAACTGATTTTAAAATGTGCCAGACGATGAATAATTTAAAGGAAGTCAGAACACAGAATACATACTGTAGACTACAACGAAATGTAATTTAAAATATCTTTTCAATCTAAAGTACATTTTTTGTGGTATCCTAAAAAAAAATCCTGATGGCATGAGCTTGCCTATATGTACAGACCTATATGATGTTCCTAGGTAACACTTTATTTTGAGAGTCCAAAAAGTGTATCTGTAAATGCTCTACAGATTATCTGCAGACTATCAACAACATTTTAACATACTACCTAGTAACCCTAACCCTAATCCTAACCTTAACCCTTCCCCTAATGTTAAGCCTAACCTTAACCTATACAATAAAACATATTCTAAAATTACCACTACTCTTAAACTACACAATTAGTTGCTTATCACCAGATAGTTTGTTGATAGTTTGTTGATAGTCATATAAATAACAAACTATCTGTAGAGCACCTTCAGATGGAATTTCGGACTCTCCAAATAAAGTGTAACCTGTTCCTATTTGCTTGCCTCGTTTCTAAACGTTATACACAACAATACATTTGTTTTTCCATGGTGATTTATTATCCATTGGGACTATGTGGTCTTTAGATGGGCTAAATCCATATTTTCGTTTTGAATAATAGTGAATCATCGCTAAAAGATTTAGTTTGACGCAATAGGCCTATGTTTGTCACGGAGATCCTTCAGTAGCTCGATAGATGGCGGTGAAGAGACGATATTTTTGTATAAACATGTAGTCGAGCAAGTTCAATACAGAACCCGATTTTCACTCACTTATTGGTGATTTGAGATCTATAAGTGAGTGAATTTCTGATTTTATAGTGACAGATACCGTACTTATTTGTGTGTTTGCGAACACAAGACATAAAATATAAGAAAAAGAAACTTGATGGGGTCAGTTGTCTAAATGAAACATTGGTTAGTTTAATTCATATTTAAATTAATTTCTACGACACAAAAATGACCTAACGTTAATTAAAACGAAAGTAAATTGTATTATATTTGTGAATGTTCATTTATGAGCACACATTTAGGGGGATGCCAAGCTATTCGTACTACAATGCGAATACTTTTGTTCAGTTTCAAATTAAAACAAATCTATAGTTTCAAAACCCCAAAAACTACAACTGGAGAAACTGATGTGAACACATATCTGTCATTTTTTTCCCTGTCTGTCCATAAGCCCCTGAGAGTGTCAAAAGGTCAATTAGCCCTTTGATCTGGTGATGAGAGAGACACCAGCCCTAAGCCACCACTGGCTATTCACTTCGATACCCTCTCCCGAGTGACCACTCACTTAGCTATACATCTGCTTCGGTGTTTGATACACTGCTCCCCTGTAAGTCCAACACATTATCATGCATAAGTGCAATGGCCTGTTAAGCAAGATGATAAATATGGTGAACTAATGATAAAGGAGAATTGTACTATTTAAAAAAGATATGTTATTAACAAATTAGTACATAGTCCAGCAGAAACATTAAATTAAATTAGAGTTGTAAAAAGTACAACGTAAAAGTTCTCAGCTCTTTACAAGTTTTGAGAAGTTCCTAAATAAAACTCTTATGACCAGGTAATGGGAGTTTATAAATAACTAATCATCATATTATACTCTTTCTTTTAATTCCATAGATCACTGGTTAGTTGAACTCCCTGGTAATTTTGTTCTTAATAAGGTACTTTCCAAAACTTGGGAACTCAGCCGAACCCAGAAAAGTTATTTTACTTTGTACTTTTTGCAATTCTGATTTCCATCCTCAGCTGTTTTCAGCTAGTGTAAAGCATTATATATATATATATACATACATATGTTGTGTATATACAGTATACACACAAACACCAAATATGGTGTTAATTGCATGTAATTTATTTTGCTCAAAGTTCATTCTAAACATAATTTAATGAAAGTGAGATGATTATTTTCTCAGAGGGTTGTCAGATCCTACACTTTTCTTAGAACGTATTCCATCTGGTTGTGTTATTAATGTCTTGGCGATCTCCTTTTACCCATCATGCACTATGGTAATCCGGAACACAGTTGTAACATACACCATGGCTGACATTAAGTGTGTGTGTGTATGTTGGTATTCAGGACTACAGCACTGCAAAGCCCGTGTTTCATCATTACAAACTCTGTTCTATCATATTCCGCCGTGAGCTACAGTATAGACTATTTCCCCTATAAGATGGATTCAATAATAAAAGACAGTAATGTGTCATGTGAATGCATGACTGCAGGCACATGTGAATCTGCCAGAACTATCTAGAACCTTCCCTTCCTTTCTCATCTCAGAACAAGATGACAGTGGTGTTAGTTCAAAGCTTCGTTGGCATGAGAAGCATGTGTTTACATCCCTGACAACATTCATCTCATACCCTTACTCCTAATTCTGACAAGGGAAAGCAGACCTGTGAAGTGGTTCACACTGGTATATGTTTTAATACCCTAGGACACTCTGTAAGTTCATTTGGCCATTGGAAGAAACGCCACTATGTAAATACTACAATGCAGGTTTAATTCCATGGAACCTTGAATCTCATTGGGGACACACAAGTCAAACAGAGCCTGGTAAACCTTAATGAAGGAGGAAGGGAGGAAATTAATATGTGGACTGGATTAAATGGAATGGAGTTGAACACAATAAACCCAGTGTTTACTATTCCATTTACTCCCGTCCGGACATTAATATGAGCCTTGCCTCAATTAAACTTAACCAGCTTCCACTGGTCACACAGTTTGTAAAACACCAGCCATGATATCTAGAGGTAATGATCTAATTGACAAGAGCACTGTGACGCAGACATGTATCATCTGACATTTTCCAAGGTGACGTTCAAACCAAGGGAGATTTTAAATGACATGAGGACACTAGTATTCCATGAAGGCACCATGATAGTACTGCCAAGTCCTGCTTCATATCAAAGCTCATTTGAACATGAGTTCTGTGTACAAGACACCTGTTCAGATGTATTGTAACTCTACTAAATCCTAATCATTTTGTCTTCTCAAAAACAGTGAGGAATCCATTCTAGGGAGTGACAGTGACCTATAGACTGTACTTTCAGGTTTGTGTGTGTGTGTGTGTGTGTATGTGCATGGTTACATAATACTAAGAGCATATTTTACCTTTAACATCTGGCTAATAAGGGAGTGTGGGGACTTCAGGTCAAACTCATGAGCAGTGGAACTCATAAGCAGTCATTTTACAGGGGCCAGTTGCTAGGGGGTGGGGGGGAAGAATTACAGTGTTACACCATCTGACGCGAGAGACAGGAAGTTGGTCAAAAGGTCAAATGTTCATCAGATGGGTCCTCCAACAGCTGGTATGGACTTCTAACACAGACACACACACAGACACACAAACACACATAGAGGGCCAGCACACCACAGGGCAAAGTAGGCAGTTGTCCAAGTTTTTTGGATGTTAGGGGGCCTCAACCCATTCACCCTCTAAAAAAGTAGTAGAATCTAACAGGTGCCATTTCAGAACGTGACTGTAGATCTATTATGTCAGTCAGTTGGACATGTAACCAACCAATTTATAGATAGTTAGTGTAGCCAGCTGTCTAAACTACAACTAAATACAACATGTGCCTGCAGAGAACCCGTTTGATTGTTACACTTCAGGTACATTAGACAAGTCATGTCAGCGTAGAGATAGTGTTATATTTTCCTACATTCATTTCACATCTCCATATTTTTTTACACCGATTTAGTCTGGAATCTACAGATACAATATTACACCGATTCAGTCTGGAATAAACAGATACAATATTACACCGATTCAGTCTGGAATAAACAGATACAATATTACACTGATTCCATCTTGAATCTACAAATACAATATTACACCGATTCAGTCTGGAATCTACATATACAATATTACACTGATTCAGTCTGGAAACTACAGATACAATATTACACTGATTCCATGTGGAATCTTCAGATACAATATTAAACAGATTAATTCTGAAATCTACAGATACAATTGATTTAGAATGAAATCTGCTACAGATACAATATTACACTGACTCAATCTGGAATCTACAGATACAATATTACACTGATTCAATCTGGAATCTACAGATACAATATTACACTGATTTAGAATTAAATTAGCTACAGATACAATATTACACTGATTTAGAATGAAATCTGCTACAGATACAATATTACACTGATTTAGAATGAAATCTACATATACAATATTACAGTACACTGATTCAGTCTGGACACTACAGATAATAATAATAATATCACACCGATTCAGAATGAAATCTGCTACAGATACAACAGCACACTGATCAAGTTGACTGGATGTCAGATCAGGCAGCCAGCTGACTCCTCTCACAGTGATGTATGCTCTGTTTTAACCTCCAGACCTCAGTGAAAACTGATCATGCCTCTATTTTTAAAGCCCTTTGGCACAGAGTTCAGGGGCTATAGGTGGGTGTAGCCTGGCTGTAAACTACCCATGAAGCAATGGGTGCTATTGAGGGCCATGTGGTAAATCAAGCCATGTACCCAGGGTGCACTGAGTGCAGGGCTTGGTCCAGTTCGAAAATGAGTTTTGTTGCTCTGCAGGGCTGTAGCGTGACTATTAGATGTTTACAGTAACCATGGACATTATGAAGGATAGAGTGACTTTTAGATGTTTACAGTAACCATGGACATTATGAAGGATAGAGTGACTATTAGATGTTTACAGTAACCATGGACATTATGAAGGATAGAGTGACTTTTAGATGTTTACAGTAACCATGGACATTATGAAGGATAGAGTGACTATTACATGTTTCCAGTAACCATGGACATTATGAAGGATAGAGTGACTATTAGATGTTTACAGTAACCATGGACATTATGAAGGATAGAGTGACTATTAGATGTTTACAGTAACCATGGACATTATGAAGGATAGAGTGACTATTAGATGTTTACAGTAACCATGGACATTATGAAGGATAGAGTGACTATTACATGTTTCCAGTAACCAAGGACATTATGAAGGATAGAGTGAGTATTGGATGTTTCCAGTAACCATGGACATTATGAAGAATGGAGTGACTATTACATGTTTCCAATAACCATGGACATTATGATGGATAGAGTGACTATTACATGTTTCCAGTAAACATGGACATTATGAAAAATAGAGTGACTATTACATGTTTCCAGTAAACATGGACATTATGAAGGATAGAGTGACTATTACATGTTTCCAGTAAACATGGACATTATGAAAAATAGAGTGACTATTACATGTTTCCAGTAACCATGGACATTATGGTGGATAGAGTGACTATTCGATTATTATAGTAACCATGGACATTATGAAGGATAGAGTGACTATTACATGTTTCCAATAACCATGGACATTATGATGGATATAGTGACTATTAGATGATTAGAGTAACCATGGACATTATGAAGGACCAGCGGTGGTTGGTGGATCTTAATTGGGGAGGGTGGGCTCATGTTACGCTTGGGACCAGAGCGAATGGAACGGTGCGCAACACACGAAACCCATTGTGCAATACTTTGTGATACCGTTCTGTTTCCTCCAGTTCGGACAGTACTATAAGCCAGCGCCCCCAAATTAAGATCCACCGACCGCCGCTGTGAAGGACAAAGTGATTATAGGATGTTTACAGTAACCATGGACATTATGAAGGATAGAGTGACTATTGGATGTTTCCAGTAACCATGGACATTATGAAGGATAGAGTGACTATTAGATGTTTACAGTAACCATGGAGATTATGATGGATAGAGTGAGTATTGGATGTTTCCAGTAAACATGGACTTTATGAAGGATAGAGTGACTATTACATGTTTCCAGTAACCATGGACATTATGATGGATAGAGTGACTATTAGATGATTAGAGTAACCATGGACATTATGAAGGACCAGCGGTGGTCGGTGGATCTTAATTGGGGAGGGTGGGCTCATGTTACGCTTGGGACCAGAGCGAATGGAACGGTGCGCAACACACGAAACCCATTGTGCGATACTTTGTGATACCGTGAAGGATAGAGTGACTATTAGATGTTTACAGTAACCATGGACATTATGAAGGATAGAGTGACTATTAGATGTTTACAGTAACCATGGACATTATGAAGGATAGAGTGACTATTCGATTATTATAGTAACCATGGACATTATGAAGGATAGAGCGACTATTAGATGTTTACAGTAACCATGGACATTATGAAGAATAGAGTGACTATTAGATGTTTACAGTAACCATGGACATTATGAAGGATAGAGTGACTATTCGATTATTATAGTAACCATGGACATTATGAAGGATAGAGTGACTATTGGATGTTTACAGTAACTGTGTACTTTATGAAGGCATAGTGTATATTGGATGTTTACAGTAACCATGGACATTATGAAGGCATAGTGATTATTAGATGTTTCCAGTAACCATGGACATTATGAAGGATAGAGTGACTATTAGATGTTTACAGTAACCATGGACATTATGAAGGATAGAGTGACTATTAGATTATTATAGTAACTATGGACATTATGAAGGATAGAGTGATTATAGGATGTTTACAGTAACCATGGACATTATGAAGGATAGAGTGACTATTAGATGTTTACAGTAACCATGGAAATTATGAAGGATAGAGTGACTATTTGATGTTTGCAGTAACCATGTACATTATGAAGGCATAGTGACTATTGGATGTTTATAGTAACCATGGACATTATGAAGGCATAGTGACTATTAGATTTTTACAGTAACCATGGACATAATGAAGGCATAGTGACTATTAGATGTTTACAGTAACCATGTACATTATGAAGGATAGAGTGACTATTAGATGTTTACAGTAACCATGGACATTATGAAGGCATAGTGACTATTAGATGTTTACAGTAACCATGGACATTATGAAGGATTGAGTGACTATTAGATGTTTACAGTAACCATGGACATTATGAAGGCATAGTGACTATTAGATGTTTACAGTAACCATGGACATTATGAAGGATAGAGTGACTATTAGATGATTATAGTAACCATGGACATTATGAAGGATAGAGTGACTATTAGATGTTTACAGTAACCATGGAAATTATGAAGGATAGAGTGACTATTTGATGTTTGCAGTAACCATGTATATTATGAAGGCATAGTGACTATTGAATGTTTATAGTAACCATGGACATTATGAAGGCATAGTGACTATTAGATTTTTACAGTAACCATGGACATAATGAAGGCATAGTGACTATTAGATGTTTACAGTAACCATGTACATTATGAAGGATAGAGTGACTATTAGATGTTTACAGTAACCATGGACATTATGAAGGATTGAGTGACTATTAGATGTTTGCAGTAACCATGGACATTATGAAGGCATAGTGACTATTGGATGTTTACAGTAACCATGGACATTATGAAGGATAGAGTGACTATTAGATGATTATAGTAACCATGGACATTAAGGATAGAGTGACTATTAGATGTTTACAGTAACCATGGACATTATGAAGGCACAGTGACTATTGGATGTTTACAGTAACCATGGAGATTATGAAGGCATAGTGACTATTGGATGTTTACAGTAACCATGGACATTATGAAGGATAGAGTGACTATTAGATGATTATAGTAACCATGGACATTATGAAGGTTTGTCATGTTCACAAGATGAGGAGGCAGGCGCGTCTTCACAGAACATATTTTATTTCTGACACTAGAAAGAACTGGACAGGAACACAGATAGACAAGAATACATGAGTACACTAAACAAGAACACTACAGAAACACAAGACCAGACCCTATAACATATACAAACATGACTTACAACACAATAACCACTTTACACTAACATAAGAACAGACTAAAGACAACTGCTACAAAGAACAACCACATACCTGGACAGGAACAAAGAACCACACAGGACTTACAAACACTCAGAACTAAATACCATACTAACGAGGGAAGGAGGTGCAGGTGTGGACTAAACAACAGAACTGATTGGTTAATCAAAACATGTGACGGGATCATGTGACAAAAGGAGCGGGAAACAAAACCAAAACAAAACATATAGGGGAGAAACCACCCTGTAGTGACACAGAACAGACACAAAGACTATGGACATTGTGACAAGGATAGAGTGACTATTAGATGTTTACAGTAACCATGGACATTATGAAGGCACAGTGACTATTGGATGTTTACAGTAACCATGGAGATTTTGAAGGCATAGTGACTATTGGATGTTTACATTAACCATGGACATTATGAAGGCATAGTGACTATTAGATCTTTACAGTAACCATGGACATTATGAAGGCATAGAGACTATTGGATGTTTACAGTAACCATGGAAATTATGAAGGCATAGTGACTATTGGATATCGACGGTAAATATGGACACTATGAAGGCATTGTGACTGTTGGATGAAGCAGATTTACACACACTGTCTATAGAGTCATTAGGATGAGACAGTCTCACACAAACACACAGACACGCACTGTTCCTCTCTGCTGAATATCTCCTTGGTGTGTGTCAGCGTTTTCACACAAGTGCATGTGCGTTTTAGGACATTCATTGATGTATGTATTGTATAAATGTGTGTATGTATTTGTGTGTGTAGAGAGAGAGAGAGAGAGAGAGAGAGCAAGACCCCTGGGCCTCTTTGGTTGCAGCCAGTCAGACTGGCTGGCACCCCCAAAGTAGCCTCTTCATCCCTGGCCATGGACAGCTGTTGTCTCTGGAGCTACAATAGAGGGATGCAGGGGAGAGAGGGAAGGAGTGGTGAAGAGCGGGAGGAGAAGGGAGCGAAAGGAAATGGGTGGAGGAGAACAGGGAGAAGACCAGGGTGAATTCTGAACAATCTTTGGTGATATCAAAGATAGCCATTGTGTTTGTAGAAAGCTTCTCCAGGTTCTATGGGTCAGAGCTGGTCAGAGCTGGTAGGAGCTGGTCAGAGCTGGTCAGAGCTGGTCAGAGCTGGATAGAGGTGGTACCAGGTAATGAGATGAGGTGTACATGTGACATCCATTGTCCTGTATAGGTGACAGGGCATGTGCCAGAAAGGGTTGCCCAAGGCTACCCACCAGAGCATCATGTTAAAAAAGAGTTTGGTGTCATGTTATGAGAAGCCGACAACAGGTGCAGCTGAATGGAGGGAGAGAGGGAGAGAGGGAGAGAGGGAGAGAGGGAGAGAGAGAGAGAGAGAGAGAGAGAGAGAGAGAGAGAGAGAGAGAGAGAGAGAGAGAGAGAGAGAGAGAGAGAGAGAAATAGCATGTGTGTCAGAGATGGACGGAGGGTGGTGATCGAGAAACAGAGGTAGAGAGAGAAAGAGATCCTGACGGGAGTTCTGTGTTATGTTAATGACAGTGTGGAAAGTGGCTGGCACAGCCTAAGGTATGGCACTAGCGTTAGAGTAGCCTGTTGACATTGTCATTATTATAGATTTGAACAGGGTGGTGTTTCCTCCCCAGGCAGCATGCTGTAGAAGCGGACTCTATCCCAGGCTGTGTAACGCCACAGAGACCCAGACAGACCAGACCTGTTCATGCTTCTACATGTTCCTCCCACATCTAATCCTCCTTACCTTTTCAACAGAGATGTTTCTTTTTTTGCTGCCTTTGTATTTCATTGTGGGTTGAAATTATGAGAAAACTGCTCATCTCAATTCCGAACTAACATCAGCAGATGTCAAGGTGACTTGCTTCCAATACTGCAGTTAACAACTAAAAACTACACTCACCTAAAGGATTATTAGGAACACCCGTTCAATTTCTCATTAATGCAATTATCTACTCAACCAATCACATGGAAGTTGCTTCAATGCATTTAGGGGTGTGGTCCTGGTCAAGACAATCTCCTGAACTCCAAACTGAATGTCAGAATTAGAAAGAAAGTTGATTTAAGCAATTTTGAGCATGACATGGTTGTTGGTGCCAGACGGGCCGGTCTGAGTATTTCACAATCTGCTCAGTTACTAGGATTTTCACGCACAACCATTTCGAGGGTTTAAAAATAATGGTGTGAAAAGGGAAAAACGTCTAGTATGCGGCAGTCCTGTGGGTGAAAATGCCTTGTTGATGCTAGAGGTCAGAGGAGAATGGGCCGACTGCTTCAAGCTGATACAAGAGCAACTTTGACTGAAATAACCACTCGTTACAACCGAGGTATGCAGCAAAGCATTTGTGAAGCCACAACATGCACAACCTTGAGGCGGATGGGCTACAACAGTAGAAGACCCCACCGAGTACCACTCATCTCCACTACAAATAGGAAAAAGAGCCTACAATTTGCAAGAGCTCACCAAAATTGGACAGTTGAAGACTGGAAAAATGTTGCCTGGTCTGATGAGTCTCGATTTCTGTTGAGACATTCAGATGGAGTCAGAATTTGACGTAAACAGAATGAGAACATGGATCCATCATGCCTTGTTACCACTGTGCAGGCTTGTGGTGGTGTAATGGTGTGGGGGATGTTTTCTTGGCACACTTTAGGCCACTTAGTGCTAATTGGGCATTGTTTAAATGCCACAGCCTACCTGAGCATTTCTTCTGACAATGTCCATCCCTTTATGGCCACCATGTACCCATCCTCTGATGGCTACTTCCAGCAGGATAATGCACCATGTCACAAAGCTCGAATAATTTCAAATTGGTTTCTTGAACATGACAATGAGTTCACTGTACTAAAATGGCCCCCACAGTCACCAGATCTCAACCCAGTAGAGCATCTTTGGGATGTGGTGGAACGGGAGCTTCGTGCCCTGGATGTGCATCCCACAAATCTCCATTAACTGCAAGATGCTATCCTATCAATATGGGCTAACATTTCTAAAGAATGCTTTCAGCACCTTGTTGAATCAATGCCACGTAGAATTAAGGCAGTTCTGAAGGCGAAAGTGGGTCAAACACAGTATTAGTATGGTGTTCCTAATAATCCTTTAGGTGAGTGTATATACACTGCTCCAAAAAATAAAGGGAACACTAAGATAACACATCCTAGATCTGAAAACTTTTGTCTTTACATAGTTGAATGTGCTG
Organism: Umbra pygmaea; assembly: GCA_016801145.1. Lineage (NCBI taxonomy): Eukaryota > Metazoa > Chordata > Actinopteri > Esociformes > Umbridae > Umbra > Umbra pygmaea. The sequence continues at coordinate 33,720 of JACXGM010001010.1, read as the reverse complement.
ACAACAAAATCACACAAAAATTATTAAGGGAAATCAAATTTATCAACCCATGGAGGTCTGGATATGGAGTCACACACTACAGGCTGATCCAACTTTGATGTAATGTCCTTAAAACAAGTCAAAATGAGGCTCAGTAGTGTGTGTGGCCTCCACGTGCCCGTATGACCTCCCTACAACGCCTGGGCATGCTCTTGATGAGGTGGCAGATGGTTTCCTGAAGGATTTCCTCCCAGACCTGGACTGAAGCATCCACCAACTCCTGGACAGTCTGTGGTGCAACGTGACGTTTGTGGATGGAGCGAGACATGATGTCCCAGATGTGCTTATCGGATTCAGGTCTGGGGAATGTACGGGCCAGTCCATAGCATCAATGCCTTCCTCTTGCAGGAACTGCTGACACACTCCAGCCACATGAGGTCTAGCATTGTCTTGCATTAGGAGGAACCCAGGGCCAACCGCACCAGCATATGGTCTCACAAGGGGTCGGAGGATCTCATCTCAGTACCTAATGGCAGTCAGGCTACCTTTGGCGAGCACATGGAGGGCTGTGCGGCCCCCCAAAGAATTTTCACCCCACACCATTACTGACCCACCGCCAAACCGGTCATGCTGGAGGATGTTGCAGGCAGCAGAACGTTCTCCACGGCATCTCCAGACTCTGTCACGTCTGTCACATGTGCTCAGTGTGAACCTGCTTTCATCTGTAAGGAGCACAGGGTGCCAGTGGCGAATTTGCCAATCTTGGTGTTCTCTGGCAAATGCCAAACGTCCTGCATGGTGTTGGGCTGTAAGCACAACCCCCAAATGTGGACTTCGGGCCCTCATACCACCCTCATGAAATCTCTTTCTGACCGTTTGAGTGGACACATGCACATTTGTGGCCTGGTGAAGGTCATTTTCCAGGGCTCTGTCAGTGCTCCTCCTGCTCCTCCTTGCACAAAGGCAGAGATAGCGTTCCTGTTGCTAGGTTGTTGGCCTCCGACCGCCTCCTCCACGTCTCCTGATGTACTGGCCTGTCTCCTGGTAGCGCCTCCATGCTCTAGAAACTATGCTGACAGACACAGCGAACCTTCTTGTCACAGCTCACTTTGATGTGCCATCCTGGATGAGCTGCACTACCTGAGCCACTTGTGTGGGTTGTAGACTCCGTCTAATGCTACCACTAGAGTGAAAGCACCGCCAGCATTCAAGAGTATCCAAAACATCAGCCAGGAAGCATAGGAACTGAGAAGTGGTCTGTGGTCACCACCTGCAGAACCACTCCTTTATTGGGAGTGTCTTGCTAATAGCCTATATTTTCCACCGGTTGTCTGTTCCATTTGCACAACAGCATGTGAAATTGGTTGTCAATCAGTGTTGCTTCCTGAGTGGACAGTGTGATTTCACAGAAGTGTTATTGACTTGAAGTTACATTGTGTTGTGAGTCTAATAGGGTAAGATTTCAGTACCCCTGCCCTAAATACATTTTTATGCTATTGGTTTTATTACAGGTTGAACCTGATGACCTTGACTTAGGATTTTTCAGCATTAAGCAGTCTGATCCTGTGGTGGTGACAACCTGGCAGGTCTATTGCAGTAGGCTTACAGCATTGACATACCCACTACCTCATGTAATTTTGCATTTTTTGGACATCGAGATACATGCCTTACAGTTAAGTCCAGGGCCGGCCAGAGGCATAAGCAAACTAAGCAGCTTCTTGGGGCCCCCTACCGGGGGGCCTTTCAATCGAGTGCACAGGTGACACAGGTGGGTAAGGACCATGTGGCCTGAGGACTACTTCCTGTCTCTGTCCTGGTGCCCACTGCTGTCAGTGAACACTGTTTCTGTCGAACAATGCTGTACCTCTCTAGACCTCTCGTTGTCTCTGCCCCAGACCGCCAAACTGTGTTGATGCTACATAAATCTGTGCTCACAGTGCACCCATTCATATCTCCACTGATCTGAGTACTGATAACAAATTAACTTACTTCAATAAGACATGTACCTACAGTATGCTAGGTTTCAGGCTTGGTATCTGTCAAATCATTTTGCGAGGCTTTTACAAAATACATTCTATTCATTGAAACACAGGCACTGCTGTTGTCCCCTATTATTTTAAACTGACTTCAATTATTTCAGATATGTTTATACTTAAGGTAAAGTGTGCTTGGTTTCAATGATTTTTGTAGATGAAGTGTCACTTCAAAGTCAAGGGATTTCAATAATCCCACAACCCACTATTTGGGTATTGTACATAGATAATATGGAAAATTCATATCCACCTTGAGCAACATCACACATTATTAATCTGTTGTGTAATTTTCACATGTATAAATCTGTAAATAAATCATCACGTCTCCAATCGTACCTCTTATAAATGATATTGGGTTTAGAATGTTCATACTTGTAACTGATGTTTTTTTTTTAAAGCAATGCAGCATAACTGTTCAACTATACGGGGCGGTTTTATGGACAAGGATTAAGTTTCATCTTGGACTTAAAAATCAAAATCAATGGACATTTCCATTCAAGTTGATTATTTAGTACAGGACTATGCTTAATCTTTGTCTGTGAAATCGGCCATTCGACACTTAGCTATTCTCTAAAAATACAGTTTCTGTAATACAGTCAAGTCCAACTCTGGTCCTGGATAGCTACTGTCCTGTTTTCACTCCAATCCTAATTCATCAAATATTATTCAAATAAATAGCTGACAATAAACTGAAATGAAACTACATTATGTGTGGTTGGAGTGAACCTACATGACGGTACCTCTCAATGATCAAGGTTGGACACTCCTGCTATGTGATGTGTTCATCCAAATAAAAATGTGTGCACCATAAGTTTGATACCTCTATTTATTGAGTTAGAAATTCTGAGGTCAAATGTTTATTTCTTAAACTTATTTAAAAAGAGGTAATGTATATAAACATTTATCCAAATCTTTACATGGTTAAAGTATTTACAGTAGTACTTATATTGTCTATCAGCAAAAGTGTATTTGTCTCTAACCGGCACTCCATTTACTCTGGGAAATAAAGGTAGGCTCCCACTCAGTATTGTCTGGAATACAAAAAAGGGACAATCAGTTTGGTTGTTAAAATAGTATACAAAAAGTTTTTGATTTATGACTAGATGTAAACAGTAACACTTCGCCCCTGTACTGTAACATTAGCAGGACAATTAAAGCCAACCAGTAAACAATAAATCTTTCACCTATGTGAACCATGCTCTAATATAACTTTAGTAAGTGACGACACTACTCTACAACTTTGGTACTGTATGTGATCACCACCATGAATCTGACTCTGTGAAGTAGCTATTATTAGTACAGTAAGCAAATTATTGGAGTGACTATAAACAAAATGATGACTGTGTTCTGCTAGATAAGGCTGATTTTAGCTAGCATAACTGCTCTTTCCCATTTCTACATGAAGTCAATATGTAAGCAGTAACAACTTTGTCTGCATACTGTAACTTTAGCTGGTTTTATGATCTGCTCCCCCTGTAGTTTCATCGTCTCTGGGTAATGAACTCAAAAACCTACGGAGGACAGCTTAGGAAATGCAGAACACATTGAAACCTTTTTTTTTTGTAGGAAATTTTGAAAATGACCTGGAAAAATATATTGAGGTATTTTAGGGCTGGATGGTCCCTTTTAATTTACTAAATTTCAGAAATGGATGAAGTTGGGACAAATTAGAGAAGAGTAAAGCCAGAGGAGAGTGAAGACAGAGAGAGAGAAGAGAGGAGCAACTCATTCACAGGAGGAGGTGAGAGTGAAGAGAGGAGGCAGTCAGGTTGGGATCCCACTAGGATGGAAACACCAAGGGTGTATAGATTATATAAACCCTGGTTATACACCACTCTCTTATAGGAGTGTATAGATTATATAAACCCTGGTTATACACCACTCTCTTACAGGAGTGTATAGATTAGATAAACCCTGGTTATACACCACTCTCTTATAGGAGTGTATAGATTATATAAACCCTGAATATACACCACTCTCTTATAGGAGTGTATAGATTATATAAACCCTGGTTATACACCACTCTCTTATAGGAGTGTATAGATTATATAAACCCTGGT
>JACXGM010001010.1:17811-29548 GCA_016801145.1 Umbra pygmaea | reverse complement strand
CCTGGTCCTGGAGATCTACCATCCAGACTATTTTCACTTTAGCCCCAATTTAGCACACCTGATCCCACTAATTAGCTGAATAAGGAGCTGAATGAGGCTACATTATTTGCAGTTGAAGTGAAAACTTACAGGATGGTAGATCTCCAGGACCTGGATTGGTGACCACTGGTATAGATTATATAAACCCTGGTAATACACCACTCTCTTATAGGAGTGTATAGATTATATAAACCCTGAATATACACCACTCTCTTATAGGAGTGTATAGATTATATAAACCCTGGTTATACACCACTCTCTTATAGGAGTGTATAGATTATATAAACCCTGGTTATACACCACTCTCTTATAGGAGTGTATAGATTATATAAACCCTGGTTATACACCACTCTCTTATAGGAGTGTATAGATTATATAAACCCTGGTTATACACCGCTCTCTTATAGGAGTGTATCATTTATATAAAGAATAAAGGAGTGTATAGATTGTGTGTAGGAGTGTATAGATTTCTATGAGTTCATTCAGCAAGATAGATCAATAGTAAGAAGTTGATAAAATCTATTTTAAAAAGTGCTTTATTCTTTATAATGCACTCTTTAGTTGTTGCGACCGTCATTGTCTGGTTCATTGCTGGACGTTTGCTCAAACAAAAAGATGTTTATCTGGACCTTTTCAAAACATAGTTGAGTACCACTGCTGTAGAGCTCTGGCCGTTGATGCAAGGACAAAACCAGAGGGAACTAAGTGTTGAGGGAGGAGTACATACTGTAGACCTAAGGCCTGCATGATGAGGACATAGAGCTTAGTGCTGAGGGATGAGGACATAGACCCATGGATTGAGGGAGGAGGACATAGACCCATTGACTGAGGGATAAGGACATAGACCTAAGGTTTAATGGATGATAACAGAGCTAACGGCTGAGGGATGAGGACATAAAGCTAAGGGCTGATGGCTGAGTTCAAAGAGCTAAGGGATGAGGACATAGAGCAAAGGAATTAGGACATAGAGCTAATGGCTTAGGGATGAGGTCATAGAGCTAATGGCTGAGGGATGAGGACATAGAACTGAGGTTTGATGGATGACAACAGAGCTAACGGCTGAGGGATGAGGACATGAAGCTAAGGACTGAGAGATGAGGACATAGAGCCGAGGGCTGAGAGATGAGGACATAGATCAAAGGGATGAGAACATAGAGCTGAGGGCTAAGGGATGAGGACATAGAGCTAAGGGCTAAAAGATGAGGACATAGAGCTAAGGTTTGATGGATGATAATAGAGCTAACGGCTGAAGGATGAGGATATAGATCTAAGGGCTGAGAGATGAGGACATAGAGCTAAGGGGTGAGGTTGTAGAGCTAAGGGCGGAGGGATGAGTTCAAATAGCTAAGGGCTGAGGGATGAGGACATAGAGCTAAGGGATAAGGACATAGAGCTAAGGGCTAAGAGATGAGGACATAGAGCTGAGGGGTGAGGTTGTAGAGCTAAGGGCTGAGGGATGAGGACATAGAGCTAAGGGATGAGGACATAGATCTAAGGGATGAGGACATAGAGCTAAGGGCTGAGGGATGAGTTCATAGAGCTAAGGGCTCAGGGATGAAGACATAAAGCTAATGGATGAGTTAATAGAGCTAAGGGATGAGGTAAAAAAGCTAAAGGCTGAGAGATGAGGACATAGGGCTAATGGCCTAGGGCTTTGCCTAAAGGCTAAGGAGCTAAGGGCTCAGGGATGAGGACATAGAGTTAAAGGATGAGTTCATAGAGCTATGGGATGAGGTCAAATAGCTAAGGGCTGAAAGATGAGGACATAGGGCTAATGGCCTAGGACTTTGACTACAGGGTAAGGGTCTGAGGGCTACTGTAAGTGCTTAGGGAGCGGGTGAGGGGACCCCCTAGGGAGACCTTGATGCATCTCCGTGACGGCAGCAGCAGCTGTCCAGAGCCTGGTTCCTTACACAGACCCATAAATCTACTTTAGCCAGCAGTACTGGAAACCACGAGCTAACCAGTACACACCCAAGACTAGCATTCACGTTTACACGCAACAGGAAACATTAAATGTCACGCTGTTAAATATTAAAAGACAAGAAATAAGACAAGATTCATCTTTGATCGTAAATCTCTTCATTTATAGAGCAGTATGATTACCTCACTAGTGGAATCAATGTCTGTGAAATCATTAATGTAAACGTGGAGGAAAATACATTAATTAAAACTCACTTATGTCAATTTATATGTATTAGGAAGTTTGCACCTAATTGAAAGATGACTGTCTCAAATTATTGATCTTTCTTAGTCTGATCACTTCTGTTCACAGCCTTTGTTGTATGAAGAGACTGCTGTTGAGCTCATCGATCAGTTTAGTTTGTCTTTCGCATTACATTTACGATGCCTCACTTTCTCTCTTCCTTCCTGTCCGGGTCGAGTGTACGTTACATAAAACACGTCATCACCGCGGTCACTTCAATCACAGAGTGTCTGTGTCACTGTGTCCTTGGGCCATTTCAAAGGGCTCTGGGACAGTTGTCCACTGTGTGATTAAAACCTGATTTACACCACGCGCCCTGAGGTGTAGGAAAACATCCTAATGTCAGAATCTTACAAACACCAGGCAGTTTCGTGACAACGATAAGGCCAGACACCGGCAGTTCCCTGGGAGCCTGGGCCAGGGACTTTCCCCCAGAGTAGGATGGAGAAGTGATTGGCCAGGTGACAAGCTCTCTGACCCCAATGGCACACTTTTCCCTATGTAGTGCACTACTTTTAATCAACGCTCTGAGGCATTGGATGGCAACTCTATCCTGCCACAACAATCACCCGTTTCACTTCAATGTGCACTCTTATGACCAGAGCTCTACTGTGAATAGAATGCCATTGGTGTTGCACAGAAAAGCGAAGGCTAACCAAGTGAAATTTAAGGCTTGTGCCCGCCTGGCGTCCAGTTTACCTCAGAGGGCTAGCTCACCTCTAGCTGCATTTTTGGGACCACAGACTGTTAGCGACTAGTGACTAGCTTCTCCTCTAGGTGAATCGCTAGGAGAATTCAGATGCTAGTTGCTAACCCCGGAGGGAGGTGCTAGTTGCTTTTACCTCTGAGTGCTGACCAAGCGTGTGTATGTTCCCCGACTTAAAGGAAGACATCAGCCCTGAGTCATCCCATCTCAGGGCTGAGAGGAGAACTTGGCCAGAGGCTCCGGGAGGGGGAGGGGCGTGGGTGGAGAAGTGATCAGCCAGGTGACAATCGACCAGCCTTCGAGAGAGTACACCACATTTGTCTCCAGTCCCCTGTTCAGGAAGTGCCCTGCTGACACCTCATTAGATGACAGGACCCAAAAGAAGGAACAAGTCAATTTGTTTGAGGTTATCGTCGACTTAACCTCTGACCCTGAGCTGCAGTACAAGGCTTAGACTGTTTAGGAGTGTGGACATACCTGATCTGTTTGCAGGATTTTAGGTATCTTTTCTCACTGGAGAAATTCAAAACAGAATGCAGATGTTAAACGGCATATAAGTGGTTTGAGGAAGAGGTAAAAAATATCAGACCTATCTTTTTCATTTTTTATTTTCTCCCCTCATAATAAGACATATTTTTACACAGCAGGTGCGGGAAAATCAAATATTAAAACATGTCTTTGGGGGTCCGTGTGGCGTTGCAGGCTAAGTCGCTGCATTGCAGGACAAGCTACAGTATGTCATGATAGTCAGTGGTTCAAGCCTGACTATGGGATCTCCAACTTTCCCCGGACCTCCAGCATTAAGCAATGCAAATTGGCATAGCGCTGACTGAGATTTGGGACAGTTAAGTCCAAGTAGTTGCGGAGCTGCCGACAAGGCAGGGTCAGTGGGAATTGGACAAGACCAATTGAGAGGGGAGAAAAAAAAACTTGTTTTCCAATTCACATTGTTCAAAAATGGCAGGAGTTCCCTAATCAACAAACATGACTGAGTTTGCAGGCACTCAATCTACCAAAAGGAGTCACTAGAAAGCAATAAGACAAGCCAGGCTTTTCCAAAATCCATCAATCAATCTGTTTACTAAAACATTTATATTATCCTGCAGCAAATGTTAATGTGAATTACTATTGTGTTAGCGCCCAGTTAGAAATTGCACATTTGTGGCATACAGGGTTCACTGGTTTCCAGTGGCATCAATAATGAAGGTTAAATTAACATCTCCATCTACAGTAGGCCAACCCAGGATAAAGGGTGGCAGAGAGGGACCTCATGACATTGCGTGAAAGAGATAAAGAAATCAGAACGAGTGAGTCAGAGCGTCAAAAGTGACTAACCAATTGAAAGTGCGTGAGCTCGTACTCGTCACTAAATAACTTTGCCTGTAACTCTAATCCACTTTGCTTAAAACCCCCAGCGAGTAGTGGGAATGTCTTACCAGCAGACCAACGTTGGCAGGATTCCTGCTAAGTTTAGCTCGTCACAGAGAGCTGCGGATGGGTAGAAGTTCTGGTAAAAAATGTTGATTAATGGTTCTTGGAGAGCTACGGACGATTTGTTGATGCATAAATACCTTGTTAATTCTAACAGCAAAACGTTTTCTGTAATGTGCACTGTCGATCCATACATAGGAAAAATACATAATCAATTAAAAAAGACAGAAATCTTCATATGTTATTGTTTAAAGTGCCCCTCCGAAACGGAACTAATAGAATATACAGTATGCCATTTAGCTGACCCTCACTCAACAGACATTGAATGGAAGTTGAAAATATGTCTTTCTGGTTGAAAAGACATTGAATAGACTTGAAAAGACATCTGTTAAATGATTTTGCTCAGTGGGTAAGCTCATTGATACCTGCTATAGTGCAAGACAGGCAGAGTGGACAGCAGAGATTGGCAGTGAGAGTTACACCTTTTGTTTTTGCCAGGTTTTAACATGAGATACTCAAAGTGTTTGCTCGCATACTGCCTCAAGACTCCAGGACACCAGAGAGCAATGATAGCTGGTAGAAACTAGAAGTTGTTTGCAGTCTTCCTGCATGAGTAGCAAAGTAGTATTTTACTACAATAGCTCACCAAGTAGCCAATGTTTGAAAACATAGTACTTCTACGTCTCTGCATGATAACCTTACAAATATGAATCAACAGACTCTTCATCCTCTAATCAAAAGTATTTTTATTCTATTTAACAACAATAATAATAATAACAATAATAATAATAATAATAATAACAACAACAATGATAATAATAATAACAATAAAAATAATAATAATAATAATAACAATAACAATAACAATAATCATAATAATAATAATAATAATAATAATAATAATAATACATGTGATATAAAGGGCCTTTCAAGAAACCCCAAAAACTGTTATGCATTAGAAAGCAAGACATGCAAAAATAAAGAAAAAGGTAAAATACATACATGTATTTTTGTAACTAAGTACTGTAGGTCTGCCGTTAGGCACAACTGCATCACAGTGACCAGGGTTTATATCCTGTTCATGGCATTCCCACAATGCCTGGGGGGTTTGGCAAGGGCCAGTGCATATTGGGACAGTATCGTGTGGGGTGGACGAGTAGGTAAACGATAGAGGGTACATTGTCATGTTGCACTCTAGCACATCCTTTTGTGTATGTCGGGTGATTGTGCATTCAAGCACAAAAACAATAATGGTAAAATAAATACAATAATAAAAATAAAACTATTTAGCCAGAAAAAGACCAAGCTATGCTAAGGGAAAATCCTTGCTGAACCTGACTCAATTTTGAGTTAGTTTTTCTCACAGTATCATCCGTGGCAGTGCCTGAGTCGTGGCTCCAGACCCTCCCTCTCCATTTAATATGTTCTGTTCTAACCCGGACATTCATTTCAGTGACATCATTCCATCCAATAGATTGTTCTTCTTCCCATCAACTAAACACACCAGGACCCTATCAAAAATTACCACTTGTATTTAGTTCCTGTTTGTTTTTGGTTTCACTGTCAGTCATTGTTTCTTGTGAGTTCTATATGTTACTTTATGTGCTTGCTTTTTGACTTCACTCCTGCCTCCGCCTACACAACACTCATCATGACAGCTTTTGGAAGTTTTGGTAAATTAGCAGGACAGGTTTGGACTGGGGCGTAGACACCTAAAGATTGGAAAGCGTCCATGGTCATCCCCATATTCAAAGTTGAGGAACCTAACTGTTACAGACCTACATCTATGTTGTGCTGCCTCTAAAGTTTTCATAAGAGATTACTGACCATTTCAAATCCCACCACACCCTCTCCAATTTGCAATCCATTTTCCGATCTGGTCATGGGTGCACCTCTGCTACGCTGAAGGTCCTGAATGATATCACAAAAGCCATTGGCAAAAGACATTACTGTGTAGCCATCTTTATCAACCTAGCCAAGGCATTTGACTCTTTTAATCACCGTATCCTTATTGGCAGACTCAATATCCTTGGTTTCTTGAATGACTGCCTTGATTGGTTCACTACTTCTGAGGTAGTTTTCAGTGTGTTAAATCAAAGGTCTCTGGATCTCTGGTTGTCTCCATGCGGGTAGCACAGGGTTTGATTCTTGGGCAGACACTATTCTCTGTTTATATCACTGATGTCGCTTTTACTGCTGGTGACACTGATCCACCTCTACGCAGACGACACCATTCTATAAACATCAGGCAAAAAAAGAGAGAAGTGTGCTGCTTAAGCCTAAATAAAACAGGATTATACAAGGTATTCATCAAACAGCGGGGTATGATTAGAACACTGCAAAAGTAGAAGTAAACTTCAAATAGTCCAAGGCACTCTCCTGTAACTGTGAAAAAGTTTATTCAAGTAGCATAGCTAAAGTTAAAAAAACCTATGCTTTTCAGCTCACAGGCCTTCGTCTGGCACCAGATAAACTATAAACATAACAAATGTCTGGAGACAACGGACAATGATATTTACAAATATAATAGGAAAGGTATTGCTCCGTATATATGGAGATAGAGAGTAATAGGTAAATAGACGAACAACAAACACTAGTAGCAAGGTACATCAATGTGAGTCAGAATTGGAAAAGGTTTACATATTGTATAAAACCTCCAAGAGAGTTTCAATGCCATACAACACTCCTTCTTTGGCCTACAACTGCTTCTAAACTCTAGTAAAAATAAATATATGATCTTCAACCAGTCGCTGCCCGCACCTACCGCCCTGACGAACATCTCCACACTAGGTGGGTCTGAACTAGAATATGTGGACAACCACAAATACCTAGGGTTCTGATTAGACTGTCCACTCTCCTTTCAGACCCACACATTCATAATCTCCAATCTCAAATTAAATCTAGGATTGGCTTCCTATTCCACATTAAGGCCTTATTCGCTGTCCAACACACCCTGGTGAAAATGACCATCCTACCAATCCCAGACTTCGGTGATGCCATCTACAGAACTGCCTCAAATTCCCTCTTGAGAATATTAGTCTATCAAAGTGCCATCAATTTTGTCACTAACACCTACTGTACCACTGCACCTATGTGTACTAGCTGGCTGGCCCTTGTTACACCCTTGATGCCTCACTCACTGGTGTCACCTTATCTACATGTCCCTACTACGCAAAAACCCTCTATACCTAAATTCACTTGTTACCATTTCCACACCCAGCCATAGCCTGCTCTCAAGCAGGTACATCTCTCTGGTCATCCCAAAAGCCCATACCGCCTTTGGCCGAAACTCCTTTCAGTTCCCAGCTGCAAATGATTGGAATAAACTACAAAAATCACAGAAACTTCAGGACACATCTCCCTCACTGCTTTTATGACTGTCAGTTACTCCAACCACTGAACATGCTGATTCTCCCTCATTCACATGCTGTCTTTGCCCCTTTTTGCCCCAGTACCTTAGTCTTGCCCATGGTGTATTCTGCCCATACTAATCTGTACAGTGAGTTATTCCTTGTACGTTAAATGCACAATATCATTTACACAGTTACCCTCAAGTATGACCTATTCCATGGTTATTGCCAGGCTGCTTTACATTCCTACTGATCTACATCTCTAATTTAGACCTTATTTGCACAAACTGTACCTATACTTCCTATGGTATATTCTGAATATTTGTATTCAGTATTTAAATTTTTTCGTACTTAATGTTTAACTTTATGTCATCTTGCACTTCGCACTTTATCTTGGCCAGGTCGCCTTTGCAAATGAAAATCTGTTCTCAATCGGCCCACTGGTTAAATAAAGGTGAAATAAAAAATAAATACTGGTTTAGCTATGTCTCTGTTCAGCTGAACAGCAGTATGTAAAGCTTTAGGGATAAGTTGCCATCAGGAAGATGAGAGCCATGGTGAAGCCATTTCTTTTCTACTCTACAGCAGTAATAGTGACTCAAGCCATAGAGCAGTAGAAAACACAGAAGGCCAATCACATCCCATTACACCTGTTAGTCACAGACAGTTTCACCAGTTCAAATGTCACTAACCTTCGGGCACGACCCAGGAAGCTGCCTCCTTGTTCAGGCTTTGCAAGATTCAAACTAAAGGCCCTTTTGTCTGACACTGCATGGATCTTTACACCTGTTAGGAAGATGATGGCCAAGCAAATTTGAAAAGAAAATTGCAGACACCCAATGGAGAAGCCTTCTATGGATCCCATAAGAAACGTTTTTTGTTCCATTGATAACCTGTTGAAAACATTTTGGTTAGATTCATAACCCTTTTCACTGAGGATTCCCCATGGAACCCAAAAGGTCCTATTTGGAACCAAAAATTGTGCTTTTGGGAACAATGAAATAGTTATTTTATAGGGAGAGCCCAAAAAAACTCTTTAGAACACTTTTTCCTAAGTGTACTTTACATGTAATGGAGAGTACCAATGTCTCTTGTCAGCAACACATGTAATACTTTTGTGTCTATTGACTTTGGTAGCCATGTTTGGTGACCGTGTAGCCAAAACATAATCAAAAACCAATTTGTATCAATCTGTTTTCTGTTGCTTTGCAGTGAAACAGCTCAACTCAGTGAAGAGTGATTTTTCTTGACGAAGACTAATTGGAAATGTGAAATCACCAGACACGTTAATGTGCCCTGAGCCTTGTTGACAGCACGAGTACCTGGTAATGGGGTGGCAGTTGTGCAAGAAGCAGCTCACAGCAAAATGTTTGAGTTTTTGAACGATGTTTGAGCAGCTTGAGTAGCTCGTGTGGCAAAATTATACAGAGTAGAAAGCTAATCACAATTCTTCCTGAGTGAGAATTTGCATTTATTTTCTAAAACAATTAAATAATATTAATAGTAAAGAAAATGTTTTTTAAATGACAACTTATATATATATTTATATATATCCTTCTGTCAGATAGAAGATACAGACATTGGCTTTAGAACTTTCTTTCATGTTCTTTAATTGTTTTTCTTATTTATTATTCTAGGTGTTTGTACAAACATGTTTATTTGGTTTGTATAAGATTGTTAATACATCCCAATATCTAGCAATTAGCAGCTAACTATTCAGCATTGTACTCTTTCTTATGAGACAATTAGAGTATGATCAATGAAAATCAATATATTTGAGCATTCTCTTATTAACAACTCTAGCTACCTCTGCTGACTAACTGTGTTCCACTGATTTTAACAGGGGCCATAAAGCCAAGCGAGCAATCAGATCCATCTGGAATACACATCCATCGCGGCTACTCTTTACCCCCAAAGCTCCCAAATGGCACCCTATGCCCTATATACTGCTGTGTAGTACACTTTAGACTTCAGGTTTATACTGCAAGGGAGCTTCCGGATACTGGGAAGTTAAGTCAAGTTGATGTGATTAACACCCCTGCGAGAACATGTCCAGACAAGTTCTTCCTCCTCCTGTTTGATTGTGTGATTGATTGGAGCTGAAAATGTACACAATCCGTTACCCATCTGAGGAGCTGGTTCTACGAGAACAAGGGTAGTGTTTGGTTTAGTGTTGTTGTCTTTTGGATGTTAAACAAACATTATAGATTGTTTTTGAACAACAAACCTGAAAAACCACAGAGAAAAATATGTTATAGCGATCAGGACCCAATTCTTGTTATTCTATTTTTATTGTACATTTTATTTCAGTTGTTTTATTATCCTATGTTTTATATTTAGTTTAATTGCTGCTGTTGATTTTACATTGTTGTGCTAAAGGGGGAGAACCAGCTTGATTTAATTTAAACCTGTAATAATAAACGTGAATAAAATCAAATCTAACAGATCAAATGGATTTTAACTGTAGAATTTAAGGTGTTGAAACCTTATAAAAAGAAGGACAATATAGTAAATAAAAAGGACAATAGGTAAAATATGTGTTTCAAAGACTGGACAGAACACACATAGGTGCTTGTCAATAACCATTGTATGTATGTGTTTGGGTCTTTGGGGGAACAAGTTATACATATTACTGAATTAATTGTGAAATAATAAAAACCCACAAGGCTAGTATCAGAAACCTTAAACTTTTACAGTGAGACTCCATAACACAATAATGTGAAAGAAATGGACATGAGGATTTGACTAGGTTCTGAAAGCTCTGCAAATTGTTTAAATATTCCGCATCCTTCACAACAGTCCAGAATGGGAGAAAAAATTAAGGTGGTAGATGATATGTTTTAGTCTATATCTTCTCTGGGACTGTAGCTTATATTAGTAGATGTGTAAGATGTGGAGCATGTACACATTCAGTATAGTGTGTGTTCATGAGTGTGTCCCTAGATGATTTGTCCGGTACCTGGCATCCATTCTCCAACCCTCTCCTACACCCAGGCGTCGTCTTCTCTCGCTAAGCACTGCGGACATAACAAAGTTACAAGCCTGCCCTACAGCATTAAATGTGATAGTGGCGATTTACCATAGGGTGCAGTTTTGGGTCCAGGCTACTCCAAGCTAGACCCACAGACGTACTTTTGTTCACAAGCGTTTTTTATATTATGTAAAGGCACCATGTCCTGTTAGCAAGGCCACTTTGTTTCTATGTTAGTTTATATCTACAGCCTCTTTTACCTTTTTAAGAGATATAGGAAGAAAGGTTTATTATAAAACACTTTTAAAGTTGATTGTTTCGATGTGTTACTGTTTGGTGTTGGGATCCTCCATCTGTTCACCTAGAGCAACACAGGGCCCAATCAGAGGTCACACCTAGTGGATTGTGACTGGCGGTGAAGATTGGTAACAAATGGATCAATCACAGCTTCAAGGACAGGATATGAATTCTGCCATGCAAAGGCCAAACGCCTTGACTTAAATTTTGGTCAAATAATTTCAGTTATTGTCATTTTTGGGTAAGGGTCAAAGGTCAAGTTCGAGCTCAAATGTATATGTAGATAAATTACTACATAAACAAAAAATGGACACATTTACAAAAAAATTAATGAAAAAAATAAATACTCTTATAATTACAATTAATTTGGCTGGACAACAAAACACCTTTTTTGTCAATTCTACACTCTGGCGAGTTAAGATCCTTTGCCTTTGTAGGGAAGAATTGTGTGATGTGTGTTTTGGTGTTGTGTGTGTGAAATGTGGAAGATATGTGCGCAGTTTGTGGTGTGTGTTATGTATCTGTGAGGACTTCCAGATGTTAAGGGTATCCCAGCTTTCTCCAGTCGCTCATCGCTCGGCTGTGATTGGACCCCAGTTCTACCTTTGTTCCCATAGTGGACATGTTTCACTTTACGAGGTCATTGTGTGTGTGTGTGTGTGTGTGTGTGTGTGTGTGTGTGTGTGTGTGTGTGTGTGTGTGTGTGTGTGTGTGTGTGTGTGTGTGTGTGTGTGTGT
>JACXGM010001010.1:0-10053 GCA_016801145.1 Umbra pygmaea | reverse complement strand
ATCTGAGGAAATCTATATTATCTATCTGAGGAAATCTATATTATCTATCTGAGGAAATCTATATTATCTATCTGGGGAAATCTATATTATCTATCTGAGGAAATCTATATTATCTATCTGAGGAAATCTATATTATCTATCTGGGGAAATCTGAATTGGGATGACAAATGATAGAGTATGTATGGGGCTGAACCATAGAAATGAAATGATTAGAAGTGCCATTCCAATGCAAATAAATGTAGCCGAATGGTCAGAGTGCCAGCCATTTTTACGTGTACCATTCCATTGCAAAGATGTAGCAGCCTACTTCCGCATTAAACCGATTTGCATGTTGTTACCGTGACAACTAATGACAGTCGCCATTTTGTTGTGTACTAATCGAATGACCACGCCAAGCAGTTCAATAAGGCTTCTATAGATTTGATTTCTATGGGGCTGAACTTAACAGCAGTCACTGAAACAATGAGATTTATCTGACACATGTTAGTTCATATTCATTTGATTCTGAAGATGCACCAGTAAGTTGGAACTTAGAGTTTGTATTTAAGAATAACATAACAAGTATGTATTCAAGAGTATGTATTTAAGAATAACATAACGAGTATGTATTTAAGAGTATGTATTTAAGAATTACATAACGAGTATGTATTTAAGAGTATGTATTTAAGAATAACATAACAAGTATGTATTTAAGAGTATGTATTTAAGAATAACATAACTAGGGCACAGTTTATTAGGCTTTGTAATACTTGTGCCAAAATAAAAAAGCACAAAAGTAGCAAACATGCAGGATTGCAGAAATAAAAGCAAATTCAATTAAATCATAATTTACAAAGCAAGTGCAATAAAATTGTTATTTGGTTGCTCCGTTATCGGGCACAACCCATGTTGATTTGTTGGTTTGAACCCACGGATTTACCGAAGCCAGCATCATATCAGCCCCATGTAAAAGGGCACTTGTCTTGGCTTTCACAAGCCTCTACACTGTAGCTATATTTAACACACTGACTAAAGTTTTGCCTGGAAACAGTATTTGCAAAAAACATTTGACATTAAATCTGTACAATACCATACAAAAGTTAAATGGTGGTTCATCAAATCTTTCTGACAGCAGGTAGATTATCTTCTAGCAATCGGATTCTCACTGAGAAATCAGGGGTCACTGACTGGCTGGAAACAATCCCCATAGCAACACCCTCTCATTTCAAGTCAATAGAGTAGCTGCTTAGCAGATTAGTAAAAAGTACTAAGTAAACTTACTGGTGCTAACCAGTTTTAGGAAGGTCCTAATTACAATCTCAATTACCAGGTATGGGGAGTTCATAACAGTAACCATAGATGATAATTTCACTAATTTTTACCTTTTTATTTAATTCATACTGTTTTCATGCACTCCTTTTACCAAGTCATTTTGGTCTCGATAAGGAACTTCTCAAAAATGGACTGAGTACTTTCACCTTGTACTTTTTACAACTCTGCTGCTTATAGTGAATGTCACCGTTTTAATATTTATTATTTATTTGTTATATTCTGTTGACTCGTTTACAATGTTGACATCCTATAATGTAATTCTTGGACAAAGTATAACCTAGAAGAAAATCTGAACTTCAACTTGCATTTTTAACATTATTTGAAAAATGCCATGAAGGACAATTTTGTAAAGTATAATTGTAGAAATAATAATCATACTATTTATATATTTTAATAATAATGATATATAAAAAATATGGAAACATTGGATATTTCCTTAAAGTATAGTGTGTGTGTTCTCATTGACAACATGTAGGGCAGGATGGGGTAACCAGCACCCCAATTATGTCTAATTGCTGAAACAAACGCTAAGTTTGGAAAACAAATGTATGTGGATCATAGCCTTCATTAGGCCAATGAAGAAAATGGGAAATAAATAGCTAGAGTTGACAGTTCTTTATTATTTTACAAAATTTTGTTTTTACTCCTATGGGGTAACTGGCCCCCTGGAGTAGTATTTAATCCAACAGCATGTAGTTTCACAGACTGTGTTAAAATCAATTTTATCTGTATTGCTTCAACATTTTTTAGCAGTTTATTTTTTAAATCTTATCCTAGTTGTCTTATTTTAAATATTAAAGCAAAATATGGGGACAGTTGTATTACAGATGTTACTATTAATACCCACAATATGAGGAGCTTCTATGTAAAGTCCCTATTTTGTAACTCACCTGCACACAGATAAAACTTGTTGCTCTATTCCTTCCAATCCATCATATACAGTTGCATGAAATGTTATTTGAATGATACAAGATTTTTAATCTCAGTCATTTTTAAAATGACATTCAGGAGAATAAAGGTTTTCAATAGTTTAATACATTTAACAACAACATTTTCACTGGAATGGAATATTAGAATGGAATAGAACATTCCATAAATGAAGTAACAGTGGAATATAACATTTATTAACAATAACGTAACCACTAATCTCATATAACATTGACATGGCAGCTCTCTTATGCTGTGCTGAGGTGAAGCTGTCAGTACTCAGCCTTCCTCTTCCTCCACCTACTGTAAGATTGCTAGTTAGCATAAGCCACTACTAACCAGGCTTGTCATTGTCTAAATGACAGGTAGAAACACAACCATTACCATAAAGTTTTTACTATCCCCGGGGGCTACTGTAGTTACCCCATAGCAGGGGGGGTCAGTTACCCACAGCACACACATCCAACATGTTACTACTTTACTGAAAATCTATACAATTCTTTCTGTCTAGAATGTGGATTTTTTATTTTATGTCTTACGTTTTCAAAATATGAAAACATTCTGTCAATTTTTCTCAAAATCATATTGTGGGAATATCTTAAAAAGTTGTGATTACACAAAGAACAATTTGAGAATTAATGTGCAATTTACACCATAAGACCATAACCTTAATTAAGCATTGTACTTACCCAGGAACTGTCAATTGTACATTGTGTGCACATGCAGGACATAGGAAATTTTATATTTTAAAGGAGCCTT
This sequence comes from Umbra pygmaea, assembly GCA_016801145.1. NCBI lineage: Eukaryota > Metazoa > Chordata > Actinopteri > Esociformes > Umbridae > Umbra > Umbra pygmaea. The sequence goes on along the minus strand of JACXGM010001010.1, from coordinate 7,056 downwards.
AAAGCTGACATTTCAGATCAATGTGCGCAAACCATAACTTCAAAATCAACATCTGTTATATTTCATGTAGAACAAGTTGTATTATTTTTTGTATATTCTGTTGTCCCAGTAGACTGGACCGTGAATGTGGTGTAGCTTTCATAGCTTCCATTTCAAACGATCTCCAGCATGAGATCTTCAAAACTGTCCAAATTGTGGTTTGATACAGCTGGTCACGAGGACTGGCCTTTGATATCAGACACCATTACAGAGATATTAGAGTTGTTAGCATGTAAACGGCTTGGGAGAATGATCGGTCATCCTGAGCCAAACCTCCTGGGAAGGACGGGCTAGTGTATGGACTTAAAATGTTTTCTTTACTGCTGTTATAAACATATCATATTTTAATAGACGATAGTAACACAATATGTAGTTTATTTTTCCTGTCCAAAGTTTCACTGTCCTGTCCTTCATTTTCCTGTCGTGTTGTGTGTCTGTCCTGCAGTTTCTCTGTATGTAGGTTCCCGGCCATTTAGTTTTTCTGTCCTGTAATTTATCTGTCCTGTTGTTTAGTTTCTCTGTTTGTCCTGTACTTTCTCTGTCCTGTACTGTAGTTAATCTGTCTTCTCCAGAGGTTTCTCTGTTCTCTCTTGTCCCTTCCTGTAGTTTCTCAGTCCAGCTTCTATGCCTTGTTTTGCCGTGCTCTGGGGCAGTACACAACGTGTATGGTGTTGTAATGACAACAGTGGGGGTGGGTTTGGTTTAGGGTGGTGCCGGGTTGGGTGAAGGCGGGGGTGGTGGGTAGGGTTGGGGGAGAGCAGCAGCTGTTGGGATTAGGGATCAAGATGTATACCCCCCCAGGGCATGGAAGAATGGGCATAAATAAAGATAACTTGTTCATAGACTGTACAGGTATTTAGGAAAAAAATATGTTAATAACAATCCAAATTAATACTGTAAACAGTGTTGGGGAATGTTACTTTAAAAGTTAAAAAATATGTTCCTTCATAATAGTCACTATGTTACGTTACTGTGTTAATCTTTATTGAAAGTAACTAATTAAACTACTTTAAGTAACTGTTTTTAAATGCTTTTTTGGTGTGTCTAAGTTAAGTATCATACAATACTCATTGAACAAAAGTATACATTTATGAACCTTCCAAAGTATTTAAATGATTTGAATCAAGTTTAATGTTAAGTTGAATAAGAAATAATAATTATTTATAGAAACAACCTGGGAGCAATTAGGGTTAACTGTTTTGCTCAAAAACAGAACGATAGAGGCTTCACCTTCTAGTGTGTGTGTGTGTGTGTGTGTGTGTGTGTGTGTGTATGGGGGGGTGAACCAGGTGCCCAATCATGCAACAACTAGACCACTTTGCCGCCCCTAGATAGTGATTGCCTGATCATGTCTGGTGCAGACTTGTGGTAACTACTGTCTCTGGGCATGATCCAATTGACAAATGTAATCAGTATATTCCTGATGAATGTGTGTGTGTTTGTATGTAAAACCAATTTCATTTCAATGTCTTATACAAGTTATATGATTTATTATATGAGTATATACAAATATATATATGAGTATATACAAAATTTACCTCAGTAAAGTAATATAGATAAAATAAATGAATTTGAGTAACATATAATATGCAACGGGATTTAACTGCTAGTAATGCTACTATAATTAATGGAGACACATGGAGAATACATTGAGCAGGCCTGTACCAGAAATATTGAGTCTAAAGGGTACAGTTTAGATATGTTGGGTGGCAGAATTATAGGCATTCTGAATGTGTGTTAATTGGCACAAATACACACGTTCAGGGTGCATGTTACTTGAATCCTTGTACACATTATGCATGTAAGAAAAACTAGTGAAAACGACCATAATTTGCCTTCTTATCGCCTGTTAATGCACATTGGACGTTTTCTGTGACATTATGCCCGTTTTCAACCTGTGTTTATTGGAAAAACCGGCGAAAATGACATACTTCTACTCGTTGTTGACGCCATAACAGAAAAACGTCAATTTTTGTCCAAAACGTTTGCGTGAGACGAACGAGGACAAGCGTTCCATTTTCTTCCACTCACCAGGGGTTTACACCAAGGGGGTAAGACAGCACTTGGAAATTGAAGCTGCTATGGGGAGATTCTGAGGCTACCAAGGCACCACCTTGTGTTAGTATTCCATAGACTTCCATTCATTTAAGGGTCACTTTAACAGCAGATAAATGTACATCTGAAGCGTGTAAACACTCTATTTGTCCATTGTTTATTTCTAAAGAAACACAACAATTTATAACAGGCTCCAATACCTTATATCTCACGTTATGGCCCTGTATCAGCCATATGTAAAAATAGGCTAATGATTGTGTCATAACCAAGCAACTTTCTTTTGCACAGTAGAGAAATTACCGTATAGTCCAGGAGAAGTTTGCAGGCAATCGGGGGAACGTGGAGGCATACAGTCAAGTGGACAAAAGCAGATGAAAAGCATTAGAACAAACCTACTCTCATGGACAACTCCTACTCATACTCTCAGTCTCTGCAAGAGGCAAGATTCGGAATGATTCAGATTTCTCTTGGCACAGCTACGAGAAGAATTACAACTTTCAGACAGGTTGCTCAGGTCACATCTACGTCGTCAAGCTCAGTACGCTCGGCTACCACCGGAAAATTGCTTCTAATTGACTTCACTTAGTCTCCGTCGAAGTCAATGGTGTCGCTTGGTCAATTTTATATACTGTCTATGGTTTGCACCTAACGCGTAGCTCACAGGACATTTATTTTTCCTCCCTGATTTTTGATAGTTCTGAAATAATGTGAATATTTCCAGCTGTTAAAATGTATGCTATGTATTCTTCCATTTCACAAACCTCCAATCAGCATAACGCATTCCAATTTAAGTACGAGAACTCTTTCCTGATTTTGATTGGCGTGCAGGCGCAATAATTACATAAGGATTAAAAAATAACAACGGACAATAATTATTGACTTGTGTTATAAAACAGAAAAGGGTCAAATATAATGTAAATGTAACTAATTATCTTGTTTTAAATGTAACTACTTGAATTGTGAAACTAACGCGTTATCAAAAAAGTATTTTGTCTACTGTAACGTGTTATCCCGAACACTGACTGTATTTCAAATGACTTTTATGGACTTCTTATGTGTCAATGTTTGTATATACTCATCACCCCAGAACATCTACTCACTACCTCAAATCGTACACTCACCACCATAGAGTGTATACTCATCACAGTAGAATGTATACTTATCCCGCAGGACCTGTACTCATCACAGTAGAATGTATACTTATCCCGCAGGACCTGTACTCATCACAGTAGAATGTATACTTATCCCGCAGGACCTGTACTCATCACAGTAGAATGTATACTTATCCCGCAGGACCTGTACTCATCACAGTAGAATGTATACTTATCCCGCAGGACCTGTACTCATCACAGCAGAATGTATACTTATCCCGCAGGACCTGTACTCATCACAGTAGAATGTATACTTATCCCGCAGGACCTGTACTCATCACAGCAGAATGTATACTTATCCCGCAGGACCTGTACTCATCACAGTAGAATGTATACTTATCCCGCAGGACCTGTACTCATCACAGCAGAATGTATACATAACAGAACATGTACTCTGGTGATTGGGTTTCAATGCCGTTTTGATGCCAGCCACAACAGCTTGGCACAACACCCTTTTTTATGACAATGGCAGGTATGAGGCCCACCCTATGGACAACTACTCTCCTGCGTCATTGTGAGGTCTGACACATTTAGATCAAACCTGCTCTCAGATCACAATGTGCCCTTCACTCTCTCTCACTCTCTCACCCCCCCCCGCCCTCTGTATTTCTCTCTCTCTGTCATAGTTAAATACTCCACAACTGCAACCCCAGTGAAACCCTGACAGCAACTACATAGCAACCAAAATATAAACAACACAACCACAACTCAGCCAAAACCTAAGCGCAACCTTAACCCCAACCATATCTCTCTGTCCAGTATGTGGTGGCTGTTAGGACGTGCCTCCTGGATGTCAGGATACAGAGGTGTTGACAGTGTACGCTGTCCCAGACCGATGCTGTTCTATCTGTGGTGAGTACAACCACACTCACACTCACTAAACTGCTTACGCACCCTGAGGTGTGTTGGTAAATGCGTCTCATAAAGGTGTAGATCAAGATATGTAATGAGAAAAAAAACATAAACATCCTTTGAGACCCTGCAGCAGCTGACTGTAAAATGGATCACATAAAAGGAAAATGATCCTGTAAGGACATCCTATCAAAGGTCACCCAATACACCTCACTGCCACAACTACACACAGAGCCAATTCAACAAATGTTTTCCATTGCAGAACAATGCTGGTGAGTAAAAATGCACACTAATTCTTGTAGTGTGACTTGCATGCTTGAAAACATCATGCTTGAACTAATTATCATTTTATTACATTCAGGTCTGTTCGATTTGCAGCAGCAAAAGCCTGCACCCACTTTTCTACACTACTTCTCTTGCCCTAGATAAGATTGCCAACCTCTGCCATTTTTTACAGGCCTTCTTGTGTCATCTATTTCTGACCAGCAGAGGGAACCAGATTGTGCTGTTGGAATCCAGTCGTTCGCCGCCAGACATGTTTTAGACAGAAATATGAATCTATGAATAGCATTAGACTAATAGCGTTAGACCAAATTAGTCTACAATTATTCAACATAACATATAATTTATGATCCTAGTTCATTAGGTTTAGTGAACTCAAATATCACAGCTTACAAGTATAGTATTAACTCATAAGTGATTATAGAACAAAATCCAGTTCAAACAGCTCCGTTCCAATTTTGTTTATCCATCTGGATATGTGGTTGGGTAAATATAACCCTAATGAGTTTGAGATGAATATCTCATGCTGAAAGCCAAATGTGTGGAAATAGTTTTCTCAATGCCTCGATTTCCCTCATCCCCTCAGCCTGGTCAATCTTCGTCTTTACTGGGGAGCTATAACGGGGTCGTTTTCACATTAGAAGGTATGTATACAGTCACGTCACTGGATGGACGTCTATGTTCCCCTGTGTGTATCCTAAATGGAACCCTACAGTGGTTGCTTTAGAGGGCACTAGGTCTACCACAGCATTGAATGTGGAAGAGGCTGAGAGTTGGGATGCAGTTGGTCAGTGTCTCCCCCTAGAGGCTGAGAGAGACGATGGTGGCCATTTTGAATGTCTGCCCAGAAACTAGATAATGCTGACTGATGCCAGTGTTGAGAATGTCATGATGAAATAGTGTGGGGGGCCGTTTGGACGGAAGGGCATACGTCTCAAACAGATCATCTTACTCTGACTGGGACCTGTGATCTAACATGGGGTTACATGGAAACTATGAACGCACCAGTAAGGCCAGGCTGGGATCACCTTTAACCCACAGGCTGCAGTTGTCCTTGATGATGGCCTGGAAATAATTGTTATGGATTTTATGCTTGTTTTTTGTGAGTAATAGCAATAAAACAGGTCTCAACATACATGTAGACCAGGTGTGAGTAATAGGAATAAAACAGGGCTCAACATATATGTAGACCAAACTGGATAGATAGAAGATGGAAACTCCAGTAACACAGGGAAGTCATGGCAGGGTTTACATGGGCCTTGCAAAGTGTAACATCTGTTTGAACGACCATGTTGTCTCCACTTTAAAATTACTGATGGACCGATACACCCTACACCCATCAACACTACTTTTAAAATATCTACACACAGCTTTTAATTTTACCCGAATAATAATATAATAATTGTTTAACCATGTACTGTAAGCCACTTAAAAATCCTATGTAATTTTCAATGACGAACTGGCAAAAGGCATAACATATGCAAGACTTTATTCAGCTAGACATTATTACAGTAAAAAATAGCAATTATTAAAGAAATCTGACAGTGAACTGAGGAAAAACTGTATAAAAATACTGTTTTGGGGAAAAAGTTATTCAGGAAGACATTACTTCATGAGGTACATTGTTCACAATATTTTGAAGATATAGCACTGATTTTTACGTTTTAATGTTTGATGAGGAAAACACACTGAAAGCGATTCATCCACATCAAAACATGAACCTCATGATCAGCCTAGCCTGGAAAAATCCAGACCCAAATCCAAAGGATATGGTGTCTGGCATCGAGTAATGAAAATGACTCAACTCGAGGGGCGGCACCAAGCGTGCATTTGAAAATCTCACTGTACGCAATTGGATAACACTACGACCAATCACCAGTGGTTTTTCGCTAAGCCCCTATGACGGAGCTAACTGGTAGATTAATCTCTTGCCGTATCAGGTCGGCAAAACAGCAAAAACGTCCTTTCTAAAAAGGAACAATTCGAGCGCCGTCTTCTGTTCCTCTTTTAGACAAAAAGCCAAGTCTAACTCGTTCATTGTAGTGGCCAAAGCCGTTTTAAACAACTGGTGTTCATCCATAGTGATCTTACAATGTTTACTAATGACTTCGAGGTTGCAGCGCTGTCGTCATCTGTTTAACACGCGTCTGGCACGCCTATATCAGATACACCAATGTGATTGGTGCAGCTCGGCTACAAGGGCATAGTTAATGAGCAAAATTACTGGGTGCCAGAGTAACTTCCTGAGCAAATTCAAATTGTGCTCTCGCTAGAACTCTGGATTTCCAGGGTATAATCAGCCATCCATCTGGACGAATGGTTTGGTTGTCATAATAGAAGATCTAATTATTGATGACCCAGTTTTAGACTCCTGGCAAACACAAATTTTGCTCTAAAATAACCTGGTGCTACACAGTGTCTATGATAACAGTCAGAGCCCATGATACCACATCCTAAAAAGGTTCCCAGGACAAAACAGACCCACAACAACATCTAGATCCATCCTTCAGAGTTAGAAATAGTTTCTGCATGACCATATATCATTTTGCCCCAAACTTACCTCTGTGGTTTGTTGCCAAAAATATGAATATTTCTCATCTGAAGGGAAGGTATAACAGAGGGTATAGAAGTGTAGGTCTGTAGAGAGGTATAACAGAGGGTATAGAAGTGTAGGTCT
>JACXGM010001009.1:0-51943 GCA_016801145.1 Umbra pygmaea | reverse complement strand
TGGGGAGGAACAGATAGAGTGCACGCGCACACGCGCGCGCCACCCCCCACCTCCGGCCGCTCCATTCAAAGTCCCGGGCCGAATTTCTGTCCTAGTCCATCCCTGCTGGTAAGTTATTAACTTTTTTTTCCTGGTCAATAGTGTCTTACTGAGGAACTTCCCAAAAGTTGTGAACTCAGCCCAACCCAGAAAAGTAATCTATTACACTAACTAGTGGCATCTCTGGTAGCCGTGTGTGTGACGTACAGTACGTTGTTTGGGTCGGCATCATTGCTTCGCTTTCACTGACTCACCTGTCATGGTGCAGCAGAATGTTGACGATGTCCTTAAAGAGGTCACACTCCTTGGGACTGAAGAATCCACCAGCGATCTGGTCCATTGCCTGTTTCAGCTCAGGGATACGGTTGTAGTACTCCATAGCATCATATCTGTAAAGATCGATTAGGTATACAATAGAAGATACGTGATGTTTTTCTTTTGGCTTTCTGATCCATCCACCTCACCATGGCAATCCTCGGCCTCTTCACCAACATTTTTGAAGTAACAAGTCCTTTCGAGCCATTAAGCAATTGTCTTGTATTCGTCTCGATCATCCCTGTTGACAGCCCTTCATCCATCCCTTTGCACTCACCCGCTCTTGTCCATGGCATCCACGTCCTCCACCCTCATGCCGAAGATGAACAGGTTCTCCTCCCCGGCCTCCTCGGCCATCTCCACGTTGGCTCCATCCATGGTGCCGATGGTGAGAGCTCCATTCAACATGAACTTCATGTTGCCTGTGCCAGAAGCTTCCGTGCCAGCTGTGGAGATCTGCTCTGAGAGGTCGGATGCAGGGATGACTGACGGGAGAGCAGGAGATAGTTTGAGAAAAGTGAAAAATAAAAAAGACACAAATTCAACACAGAATGTATGTGGAAGAAACTGGAAGGTCCTTAGTTATTCGACCAATGGGAAAATTAAATGAAGAAAGCATTAAGTAACCTACCAATCAGATAAAAGTATGTAAATGACCTACTTTTCTCAGCCAGAGTGACCTTGTAGTTCTCCAGGAAGATGACTTTGAGGCGGTCTCCCACCACAGGGTCATTGTTGACAACCTCTCCAATTGCTGTGATCAGCCTGATGATCAGCTTAGCTGTGTAGTAACCAGGGGCAGCCTGGCAGAAATGGATAAAGCACATTGGTGGCTAATTGTAGTACAGATGTTAAAACAGATTTCTTCGGTTGTCTTGCCAACAAGACCTCTTGTTTGCATGGGAGTTGACAAAATATGACAAAAACCGCTTATCCTGATGACATGACCTGAATTCAACTGTTGCTTTGTTACCTTTCCTCCAATCATAATAGTCCTCGCAGTCCAATCCTTTTTTGGCTCCTTCTTAATTCCTGTTTGATACAGAAGGCCGGTTAACCTGGTAGACTATGTGTCTCTTAGAAAGGCTGGGAATTAACGGAGGGCCACTCACGGTTGTAGAGGGTGATGATGTGCAGGCAGTTGAGGAGCTGTCTCTTGTACTCGTGGATCCTTTTGACTTGAACGTCGAACATGGATTCGGGGTTGATCTTTACCTTGTAGTGCTCCTCCAGGTAGACAGAAAACTTCAGTTTGTTCTCCTACGGGTCGACAGAGCAGGGAGTTAGGAGTTGCGGTATGGCACTTCTGAGATCGGGCTGAGATGGTGCCTGGGATAAAAACTTGTATAAAGAGACTCATCACCTGACCTGTTTGATCTTGGCGATGTCACAAATCAACGAGTCATTGTCCACGAACTTGAGCAACTTCTTCAGTTGGTCCAGATCACGGATGAAATCATCACCAATCCTCTAAACATTTACAAGTGTAAAAAGAAACATGTTTAGATTCATTATTATTCAGACATCACTGTTACACGCACTGTAGCTTTACTTTCAGGTAGTCTTTAGGACATACCTCTGCGATGACCTCAGCCAATCCTGGGTTGCACATGACCAGCCAGCGTCGGGGCGTGATTCCGTTGGTCTTGTTCTGGAACTTCTGGGGGTCCACCTCATAGAAGTCCTTGAACCTATTGGATACAGTTAGCGATTGATCGTATACAACCATGCATCTCATTGACCAATGGGAAGACAATGTGAAGTTAATATACAGATCGCCACAGGCTGGGTTTCCCGACAAATAAGACAGTTTTTTTCCCTACAGGGTGGCCTTGAGGATGTCTGAGTGGATGCGGGCCACTCCGTTGACGGCATGGGAACCAACGATGCACAGGTGGGCCATGTTGATCCTCTTCTGGGGTCCCTCCTCCACCATGGACATGCGGCGCAGACGATCACTGTCCCCTGGATAGAGTTTAGCAATGCGCTGCGAAATGTGAAGACAACTGGAGATTGAGCCTGGACCGTCACACACATTAGAGTCATATGCAAATGGTTAGGCACCCCTGACAATTTCCATTTCATTTATAAATAATTGGGTGTTGGGATCAGCAATTTCATTTTGATCTATCAAATAACTAAAGGACATAGTAGTACTCCAAGAGTGAAATTAGTGCAAATTGCACTGAATTGTTGAACGATGCACAGTGTCACCATCTGCAGCAAGATGATGTTCTCTCACCATCCTTCACCTTTGATGCTCTCATATTTTACTTGGTCTGCCACTTCTTGTCTTAAAAAGAACTGTGCCTGTCCATTACTTCACTATGTTCCTCACAGTGGACACTGACATCTTAAATCTCTGCAATAGCTTTTTGTAGCTTTCCCCTAAACCATAATGTTGAACAATCTTTGTTTTCAGTTCATTTGAGAGTTGTTTTAAGGCCCCCATGTTGCCACTCTAACAGAGGAGAGTCAAAGAGAAAAACAACTTGAAATTTGCCACCTTAAATATCTTTTCTCATGATTAGATGCCCCTGTCTATGAAGTTCAAGGCTTAATGAGCTCACCAAACCAATTAATCAGTGCTAGGTATTTACAGTTATTCAAATCAACAAAATTACAAGGGTGAACCTGTCTAATTTCATTTAAAAATGTATGCACTTGTCTAATTTCCTTTTGATGCATATTGCACATTTTCTGTTAATCCAATGAACCTCATTTCACTACCAAATTATTACTGTGTCCTTCAGTTATTTGATATATCAAAATGAAATTGCTAATCCAAACACCCAATTATTTATAAATGAAAACGTTTGCATACGACTCTATGTTGGATCAGATTAAATCACATAACTCTTTATCACCCATAACCACATATAAATAGAGTATATCTGTACAGTATATTCCATCATGTGCACACATGTACGGCTGGGATTGGACCATACCTCCAGATGTCGTTGATTGATTTCGTAGATGATCTCCAGGTGTCGGGGCAGGAGGTTATGAAGCAGATCCGTGGGCCAACGCTCCAGGGCTTCAGGCAGAACTGTGTGGTTTGTGTAGGCACAGGTACGTGTGCATATGTCCCAGGCCTAATGAAACAAGGACATTATGTTGAAAAATGTTTGGTACTGCGATTCTGGCCACTGGTTGTGAAAGTGGTGCTTGTTGAGCAAAAAATGGTCCTCCGAAACTGATGTAATATGTGATGTACTTGTGCTCTATGTCAGTGGTTTTCAACCCTCTCCTTGGAGCAGACAAGATGCTCCATTGTTTAGCTGTAGCCACTGAACTAGCTCACCGGATTCACTAATCAAGGGCCTGATAATTTGAAGATGTGCCAACTCATATAAATAAATCAAATACAACAGCTGGTGTTCCCCGAGAAGAGGGTTGGAAACAGCCGCGGTCGGTGAATCTTAATTGGGGAGGACAGGCTCGTATTACGCTCAGAACCGGAGTGAATGGAATGTGTGCAAATCAAAAAAAAAATGGTTTTGTTCGTTGCGCACCATTCCATTCACTCCGGTGCCGAGCATAATACGAGCCCGTCCTCCCCAATTAAGATCCACCGACGGCGGCTGGTTGGAAACCACTGCTCTGTCATGATTTGTGTGCCGTGTTATCAGAACCACATGGCAATAGTCTTTTATCCCCGCCCCATTTTTCTCCCCTTCCAATGCCCTCTGACCCTGCCTTGTCGGCAGCTACGCAACACGTCGCCCAGCTGCCGCTTCTTTTCACACCGCGAATCCAACACGGAAGTCTTTAGTCGGAGCATGCGTGGAATGATTACGTACGCCAACTACACTTCCGCGATTGAACCCACGAGTGCCCGATCTGGACACAAGAAGTTGCTGGAGAGCGACGTGGCAGGATGGATAATCTGATTTATCTGACCCAAATACGGGGAACCAGGATTGCAGTACCTTGTCCCATGGCTGGTGCTCAATGTCGACCAGGACCCTCATAAGCTCAGGGATGGCCATGGCTGGGTGAGTGTCGTTCAGCTGGATAGCCACCTAGGACACCCCCAGAGAGACGGGACATAAATCAGTCGCAATACAATACAGTTGGTAGAAATAATTCAGAGGGAAATTTTGCACCAAGCCTCACATTGCAGAGCCTTACATGCTGTAATTGTTGACATATTACTAGATTGCACTCAATGGACAAAGACAGAATGGTCTGGGAATCAGGAAGCTAGACAGTTGGAACATTCCAGAAAGCTAGGGATATCTTACCTTGTCAGGCAGGGAGGTCAGGTCAACGCGCACGACCTCAGTTGAACCGAACTTTGAAGCCTTGAATCGGCGGATGATGTCTTGCAGAGTGGCTGCCACCACGAAGTACTCCTGCTTTAGGCGCAGCTCTTTGCCCTCAAAAAACTAGGTTCAAATCCAGGACCACGTTTCATTACACATGTTTATTCTGCAGAGCTTCAGTGGCTTTGCTTTAAATTATTATCACACAGTAGAACCTGTGTGTATTATGTTAAGTAAATCCATGGCTTTATAAGGGCAATAAGCACTTGCTTGACCTATTTTTAGACTGATGAAAGAAAACGTACGCCTTGGAACTTCAAGCATATAACGTGAGCAGGCCAAATTAACTTTGCACCACATACCAACCCAACATTTTGGACTGCAATGTTCATAAATAAAGTAAACAAACAGATTATAGAAAAAATTATAATATATCATGACACGTCTTAGCTTATTAACTAAACGAGGTTGGGGAGAACACTTTGTTATGTTTAAACTTCTGATGAAATCAACAGTCTTCCACTCACATTGTCATTGGGGTAAAGAACACGGGAGATGTTCTCTGCCAAATTCCTATCCAGAACAGCCTGAATGTAGCCACCCACGTTAACTGTAGATCAAACAGAAATGTGCTGATATCATCAAGCAATTGAAAATGGTCTTTCAGCCTGTCATTGGGAATGTTTTGTTTTCTTACTGGTAACTAAGCACGATTGTTGCGTTAGAATACAGACATAATATTAAAAAGCCTCGGAAGGCTACCATTAGTAATAAAAAGCATAAGTAAATGCAGCCCGTGTAGAAATGACTTACAGTCTTTCAGGTTGAAATCACATGGGGCCTTGGCTGACCACAGTCTCATTGTGTTTACAACGTTGTTCCTGTAGCCAGGGATTGGGGTGTCATAAGGAAGCGCCAGGACTACCTGTCAACGTATAAAAAACATAATGTAACCTCCAAAAGTAACTATTATTTCTAGGTTGTATACCCTTTCTACAGTCCCTGACCTGCGTGTCGACCCACTTCACACCTTCAGGGGTGTGTTCCACTCTGCCATAGAAATGAACGGGACGCATGTACTCAGGGCGAGCCTTCTCCCAGGGGTTGCCATAGCGCAGCCAGTCATCAGCCTCCTCGACCTGTACAGAGATGTCAATCATTAGGATATACTACGAATACAAATACGTGCACATTTCCAGTCAGTTATTGAATACGCTGCACATTGCCAGTCAAACTACCTGCCAACCATTGACAATTTTCTGGTTGAAGATGCCAAACTCATAGCGGATGCCGTAACCATAAGCTGCCAGGCCCAGAGATGCCATGGAATCCAGGAAACAGGCTGAGAGCACAGAACAAAGGGCAGGGTTGAAAGGTCAATCAGCATCACTATTATTGGCTGGATTATTTTTGGGATGGAGACAAATAGTAGGCCAATAGGGAGCTAAGGGGGAGGAGAAGATGCCTACCAGCTAGCCGTCCAAGGCCACCGTTTCCCAGGCCAGCATCGTCCTCAATATCCTGGAGTTCCTCCATGTCGAGACCCAGCTGATAAAGATGAAGATGTTTTGATTAGATTCACATGTGATCGTGTACATTTTATTTTTTTGAGTAATAAAAAAATATGCTTTTTCTATTAAATGAATGCAAAAAAAAAAAAATGTCATGCAACAATGAACACAGTAGAACACCGATCTGTTATCTGAAACTAGTGGTTAGAATGTTAAAAAGGTTCAGTGAAAGTTCACCGGGTGTAATCTGTTGTTACTCTCCACAGTAAGGCGCTCTAATTGTAAGGCACTCTACTCCTTATGTAACTGAATAGCTACACTAGAGCCAATGAGCATCAGGCGTTGCCATCAGCCATCAGTCAAGAGAGTAATGCATCTTATCAAATCAATGACAGCTGCTATACTGCCTATGTTTTATGACGTCTCATGGCAGCGTCCAAGCTTTACGTATCGCCACGGTTCAATTCTCGATGGCTGATGGGCACGTTCATTCTGCCTTGTAAATGGAAAAAAAGCAGGGGAACGGTGGAAACGGGAAAGGTAGCCGATGAGATGAATGACCCTGTTGTTCTGTTCCTGAGATATCAGCTATCCTCAATAGCCCATGTCATTGCTGTTCAACCAGGGCAATGTTTAACCTCTAAGCAGAAACAGAAAGCTGACATTGAACATAGGAGGGGTTTGTGAATGTTCGTGGCACTGCTTCAGATAACGATAACGGGATGCTGTGGTGGAACGGAAGTGGCCTGTGGGGCTGCTCTCTCACCTGATAGATGGCTTCATCACAGGCGTTCTCCAGAGCCAGGTTAACCATGGTGTTCTGCAGGGTTCTCCCCATGTAGAACTCCAGGGACAGGTAGTAAACACGCTACAGGGACAAAAAGCAAGACACCAATAAGAGTTAGCTAATACAGAAAAGTGTCGAGCTAAATGTTATATTCATTTAATACCTTTTGGCCACCCAAAATTAGTGTACCCTGTGATTTTGCATATTATCTCCAGGAGGCGGGGCTGCAAACAACAGCAGTGCTATTCTTGGCAACCAATCAAGCGACAGCTCTTTGTGAGAACCTTGGATACAGTTTCAACTCTTAGCCAGTTTGTTTAAAAAAGTGTGGGTTTATTTTCTTTAAGGCAAACATCCTATGGTCTCGCAATAGCCTTTCCATTATACATTTTAAAGAATTTGAAATGATTTCAACTGATTTATCTACACTTTGTTTACTGGTAATTATATTTGTGATAGGGTTTTTCTGTAACCTGAAACAGACATTAAACGTCATGTTCAAACGTTGAAACAGACGTTGAAATATTCAGGTTCCATTTTCAGTCATCTGCTGAAACCTACACCTCATTTTAACATGTTATTTTCATGATCTGATCAGTGTAATCTATTGACTAGTGAATCAATGTCACATTTACACATTGACCGTGCCCTGTGTCCACGTTTTAACCAGATATTCTGATGAATTAATTCAAAATATTTGACCTGAATTCTTTCAAAAATAATATTTGTTTATTTCATAAAAAAATAAAAATCAAGTAAATGGGGCTGATGACTGGTGTGGTTGGCTACCCAGACACAAAGTCTGCTTCACTATGTCCAGGCATTGTTTGTGTCCAGAAACTGTCTGACAGATCTGGTCAGAATCACATGACAGTGTCTTTGAAAGGGCTTAAGATAAACTGACAAAGGTAAGCAGTCCCTGGGTATAAATAGCAGCATTTGTGGTCCACGCCACTGCATTTGTCGAGATGGGGGAGTCCAGTAACACAGACATATCACCCAGACAAAGATTATTACTGTGGCATGAACACCATACGAATACCAGATTTATTCTAAACCCTTAATGACAGCAAATATTATCAAATGAGAATTTGTTTAAATGTATTATTATATATTTCTTAGAATGCATTGGCCAAATAGATTCACAGGGTCATTGCCAATGACTCATTGTCCTGGCTTGTAATCAACATTCCAATTCATCCCAATGGTGTTCAATGGGGTTGAGGTCAGGGCTCCACACAGGCCACTCGAGTTCCTCCAAACTATTCGAACCATGTCTTTATGGACCCTGCTTTGTGAACAGGGCCATAGTCATGCTGGAACAGGAAAAGCTCTTCACCAAGCTGTTGCCACATAATTGGAAGCACCCAATTGTCTAAAATGTCTTTGTATACTGTAGCATTAAGATGACTCTTCACTGGAACTAAGGGGCCGAGCCCAAATCCTGAAAAACAGCCCCAGACATTATCCCTCCTCCACTAAACTCTACAGTAGGCACTATGCATTCCGATATGTAGCGTTATCCTGGCATCCACCACATCCAGATTCATCCATCAGACTGCCAGATAGTGAAGCGTGATTCATCACTGTAGAGAACACTACATATCCATGCTCCAGACTCCATTGGTTGCATGCTTTACTACCACTCCAGCCTACACTTGGCTTTGTGCATGTTGATGTGAGGCTTGCGTACAGCTGCTCAGCCATGGATACCCAGTTTGTGAAGTCACCCCCCCCCACACACACACAGTTCTTTTGATGATGTTGCCATCATGGCCAAGGGCATAGGAGGGAGTAATTTTTCTTATTTGTGTGGGGCACGACATTACCTGCCTCTAAGATTACGGAGGGGTGGTATGCCCCCTCCATTTCCCCCTCCCTACACCCTTGTTCATGGTTATGTGTTGGATTTTATGTACCTACAGTATGACTAATGGGTGTGGTTGAAGACCTGAGCCCATTAATTAGTACAGGTTTCCATGTAGTGTATAAACCATAGAATCAGAATGGATAGAAAGGCCAATCCAATTCAAATCAATGTAGCAGAATGGTCAGAGCGGCAGCCATTTTTAAGCGTACCATTCCAATGCAAAGATCTAGCGGCCTACTTCCTCAATGAACTGATTTGCTTGTTGTCACCGTGACAACTAATAACAATCGCCATTTTGTTGTGTACTAATCGAATGGCCAAGCCAAGCAGTTCAATGGCCTTTCCATCCATTCTATTTCTATGGTATAAACACATCCCCTTACAGTATTGTGCCATTGTGTGATCTGAATAAGTGTATGTTAAAGAACTGGTCAAATGTGTATGAATGTACAGAGACCTCCTTAAGAATTGCGTCAGAGAAGTCAAAATGCTATTTTTTCTGTACATTCAAGGCATTTAAAAATACAATTGAAAGATAAATATGAGGCAAGTGGAGAGACTGTCATCTTTTATTTCTGTCTGTTTCGACACATTTGACTCACAGGTGTTTCGAATTGATCCGGTATTTCCTGTTACATCGATTGTTCAGACATAAAAGGGCTGTAAATGTTCAGTTCTTTGCTTTATCTAGATTCTGCATGTGGTGTCAGTAGGCAACATATAACATCAAGACTAGGGAGCTGTCTATGAATGCTAAACGAAACAGTTATGGAGGGCAATGTACAGTTATATGCAAAAGTTTAGGCACTCATGACAATTTCCAAAATTTTCATTTATAAATAATTTGGTGTTTGGATCAGCAATTTCATTTTGATCTATCAAATAACTGAAGGACACAGTAATATTTAAGTAGTTGCATAGCTTTTTATATCCATTAATTTTATATTTTAAATTTTATATAAGTATATTTTCAAATTCAGTTTAGTTACCAAATTGTTTAAGTTAGATTCTGCTTGCCTGACTGTCTCTGTGTATAACTGCTCTGGGTTCCCAGTGTGGTTATCTTGAGTAAACAAATATCAACACATACAAATGTACTTGACTGAAGTGCCTTGTTCTGCCAAGAAATGTGAGATAAAAACTATAGATTTTTACTTCAAATTAATTGTCTGCCAAATTGTAATAGATGTATACAGATAATGGTCCACAATTACTTTTTTCCAATTGATAGCATTAAAAAATAACAAACTTTGTTCAGCCACAGAAAATGTCTCACTCAATCAATGTAATGTGATACTGTTGAACAATAAACATGCCCTGCAAAAAACTCAAAATTTACCAAACAATAATAGGCCTGAGATAAGCAGAACACTTTGATCACATTTTGTACAGTTTTTATAGAATTTAAGATGGACTAAAGACAAAAAATAATATATGATGGTAATAAATGATGGTTTTAATATGAGCTAGTTATGGACTTTATTGATCCAGTTTGGTGTTGTTTAGCACAAACATACTGTAGCATATTTTGTGTAATAAAAAAATGACAAAAATACACATTCATATTTTTTCATGATTAGTTTTTGACTTAGTTCTGGTTTTAGCAGAAACTCTACTGTGTTTCTCCACCGTCTCTGACAAATAAAGCACAAATATAAATGTGAGGAAAGAATGTTTAAAAAACGCTGAAAGGGCTGTTTGAATAACCATTTTAAAGGAAACTTTATACATTATAATTTGTATTATTTCAATGCTTTTTCTCTCCAACCAATTGGTCATAAACAATTCCCGATTGTGAACAACTTTTCAACAAGTGCTGGATTGTGAAGTTCCCTTGATGCCTTCAACCACATGTCACCGAGCAGTCTAATTCTTAAATCGCTCTGCTTTTAGTCAGCACAAGCGGTAGCCCGATTTGCACACAAGGAGTCACTGGAGACGAACATAGCAAGGTACGTTAATCTGAATTTTCTTTTCCGTATCCCAGGCAGCGCTGTACTAATTTGCACTGTCCCGTGATGAGCTCTAGGCAAAGTCATAAAAGCCGTGACCAAGATCGAAATTCTGGCCATGGTAACGTAGTTGTTCTGCAAAGTAGTGACTAAGCCCAATATTCTAAACCTTTTTAATAATATACTGTAGAGTCGGGAGCCTATCAGGGTAGTGTGGCTTGCAGACTGCTCTTTTTTTGCCACTTTTTAGTGTAATTATTACTACCATTCATCATGTTTAGTTAAAAATTTGCCTTGCATTGTAATGCATTTTACATGTAATTTTATATAATAATACTAATAATAACATTGGTGATTATACAGTGATAACTATTTCATATTTGGGATATGAGTATAGGTTGTCGATGAAGTCATGGGCCACTGAAAAGTATGCGCAGTACTTTTTTATTTGACATCACTTTTTTGCATTCTTGGTGATGATTACACATCAATTAATTGATATATACCAACAAAAAAGCTCTAGGACACTGCTCTGAGGTAGTTGGGATCCGACTAAGCCACGCCTCCCCTCCAGGATTCATAAAGGCATCAATGAATGCTACTTTGAACCGTTAAAAGTTCATCCTGAAAGGATCCAGCTTTTGTAAATTTATCTAAACAGCTTGTCAATGGGGGCTTTATTCTTCAAGTTGCTAGTTTTACAGATCTACCTACCAAAGCTGCAAATATTGACCAGCAAATTGACCATTGACCAGAACTCCAGGGATTCCGTGACGATCTCCAGAGTTACCGAGCCATCGCACATTCTAAAAATGCGTAGCATAAAGAGCTCCAGGTATAAGAGAATGCTGCATTCTGGTTAATTTACCTGATTATTGTGTCGTATTTAAAATATAGGGCTATAAATGTTAGCGTTCATGCAATGGTGTCACCTGTATTATTGTCAAACCAGAGGCCTAATAAGGAGTTAATTCCATCTCTTATAACTAACATATAAACGCAGTATTCAGTGTGTTTAGTCTTTGTAAACATATCGGTTTCGGGTACATCAGCTAGGCTAGCCTACTTCCATCTTCTATTGTTTGTGTGATTATATGCAGTGTGAGTGCCAAATATGGGGCTTGTGTTTAAAAAAATGGCAATCCATTTCAGTTATTTATAGTGTAGGCGACTACATCACCAGAATAATGTATTATCTATTGGTATAGAGAAACAGAAATGTACTGTATGTGAACTCATTCAGATATGCATATGGTTATGTAACTAGCAAGTTGCTTTGGAGGACAATAACTTTTAACGGTTCAATGTAGCATTTGTCAATTTTGAAGACAATTAGATAAGCTACTGCCACCTAAAATTGAAGTATATACTTGGTATAAACACAACATTTATGTAAAAAGGCCTAGCGTATGAAGCGCATCGTTTCACGTACTGCGCAGTGACATTTTACTGAGCAGCAATCCTTTACTTCACAGAGAATAGCAGAGGCGTACGTGCCAAGATGCTTATTATGATGGTGCACTGCGACAACCGGCGTATTTTCTTACTTTTGGGTCTTTTTCATAGTAGTGCTGCTGCGTTCTGATCCATCTGCCCACCAGGTGATCGCGCACGGTGTTGGCCAAGGCGAAGTAGTAGTCCCTTTTGGTTGCAACATTCCGGTCCTTCACCAACGTGAAGTGGAGATGGCGATTAAAATTGGTCTTAAGGTCTGAAACATTCTCCACTCCTGCAAGCCCTCGCACCGATATCTGCTTTCTCTTCTCCTGATCTGTCAGTGGTTTAGACATCTTGATTATTGCGTATTTTCCTTTGAGCGACTATAGATATCGCGGATGATTAGGGCAACTGTATTCTGCCTGTGCGCGTCACACTGTGTTTTATCCTCCCTGTGTCCCTTCAATGGACACCGGCTTCGGTATGTCAGTGCTGTTATAGCGAAGCAACGCACCCATTACCCAGAGTGTATTTTCCAGCGCGAGTGGGCGGGTCCTACTAAAGCTTCATCCAAGCAAGAGTTGACCTTCATCCCCGTACATCAGCATGGCACATTATTTTCTATGAAATTCTTGAAGGATATCATATATTTTAAGTGTCCGAACTTGGCCGTATGTTTAGTGTTGTTTGTTTAGTGCCACTATGTCTTTTACTCACTATACTGAACAAGTATTCGTAGGGGTCTGTTTGACCGGCCTTTCCTAGTTTCCGTTTAAATACATTGTGCGCATGTGCAAATCATCATCACTTATATTTACATTTTTACTGTATAAATGGATTGGTAGTCTGAATGCAGAACATATTAGAATCGATCATATCCGAATGCTAACCTGTGATTGTTTTTGTTGTCGTAACAAATGCATATGATCTACATACACTGTGAAAACACATTGAAGGTCATAAGGAAAATACACGGAAGAGCATCAAGTGTGTCAGCACCGCAGCCAATCAGCTGTCATCTGGTGAATCATAGACAATTAATTTAAGAATACAGTTATGTCTGCTACAAAGACGCTATTCATGCATAACAATAGCCTATTATAGGATTCTTTATCATAGAAAAAATTTGGACAGTGTTGATATATAGTCCATGCAACGCAACACCAAAGATGCCCTGAATATTAATGAAAAAACTTTCATCTCCAGGGGGAAGTAATACGATTTTCCTTCATAGAAACTATTAATGATAGGTGGCAAGCTGGCTGCCCTGGGGCTTAAAGGCTGTGACAGCAAATAACAGGAAAAAAGATTCACGAAATTACTAAGATTGTAAAATGCAAATTACACTTAGCTGAAACTTCCCATCACACGATGTGTATGTTCCAGCAGACCGCCCGTCAGATCAGTGAAGAATTTTGAGTTTCAGTGTGATGCAGATTGGAGATGGTCATTTAACACTTGAGCCTCACCTCACTGAATAGCCTTAAACCCTACTCCACCCAATTAGACAGAGGGATATGTTCATTGTTATTCCTCCCCATTGTCAGGAAACAGACGAGTATCGATCTTCACCATAAATCTCGAAAGTTGAGTCTCAAATACTCTGCATCTTCCAGTCTTCAATTACTGTTATACAATGGGCATTCTTACTTTGATGTGAACATGTTACATTCTGACTTAAAAACATAAAACGCTCAGTATACAACCGCTAAAACGTGGATGCAGGATGGCATGTGCATTTTAATAGGCTAACCAGCAGCCTGATCTACCTATTATATAATATTTAGCTGAGTCAGCAAGCCTGTCTAGACTAGATAAAAGCCTGAAGTGGATGTGTTCACGCCTCAATGGAAAAACAAAGAAAATTCAAAATTAAAGATGATTAGTTTAATTACAATCAAGCAACATTGCATGGACTATTTATACGGGCTAGACCCAAAACATAAGGCTGACAAACCAAATCCAAAAATAGAGTAAAAATACAAATTGTATAACATTAGCATTTTTTTGTCATCCTTCATTAATGCGAGCAACTGAAATAGAGCTGTTGAGATCTGGCTGGAGAAATTAAACCACGGCACACAGCCACAGATCCAAGCGTGGAGGCCTGGATGGGCTTTCAACATAACAAGAATCAAACAAGGCTTCCTTGAGAATAGTTCAGAGTATCGCTTAATCCAGCCATCTGTAGGATACCGAGTTCTACCCTCAATTATTTAACGAGCATCCGACAGGGTAAGGGTCTCAGCAGAAACCGCTGAGGTGCAGTTAAAGAAATGCACAACTTTGTGAGAATAAAAAAATTAAAAAGACACAATAATGACCCGTTTCCTGGAAGAAAAAAGAATTGAGGAAGGTGACACATCCAAATAATAACACTCCACATTAGTTTCATTTACAAAAATATTTAAGTTGACAAAAACAAAAACAGAACATGACATTGACTGCAGCTCAAGTCCATCAGACTGCCATGCCTATGAAATTCACAGGATAATCTAAATCGGAAAAACTAAAATGCATACCAGAGAAATAAAGAATAAGCTTTAGACTTTAATCGATTGTCCCAAATCCACTGTAGGTATCGATCAAACGGCTTATGAGCCCAGTATAAATCAGTCAGCTAAACAGATGTTTTTTAAGCAAAGCTACGAGACTTAAGAATATAACATCCACAGTCCAGTCAACAAAATGTACATTTCTGAGGTGATTTATTTGTATGCAAGGTGTGAGAGATGGTGAGATATTTAGAAACACACCATTGTATCCTGAAAAACAGATACAAAATCATACCATGCTCAATGCAAAGCAACATTACTGTACGACTAAAGACTCAACCAAGTGATCAAAAACACTAAACTTTTAAAAACTGGAAAAATTAAGCTAATTTTACAAATTCAACCATGTCTTTTGTTTGAGAGGTTTCTCTGCACTGTGGATATTAACAAGAGAACATTTTCATTGAACTAAAATGTTAGGGGAGCAGGATTTCAGTCCATTTGGTAGCTGGTCATGAATGTTGTGCTCTGAACCCTCTGTGTTGGAACCTCAGACGGGGCTGCGTGGCTGGGGATACGAGGCGGGTGCAAAAGGGGATTAATTCTGGGGAGGTGGGGGTGGCGGCGCAGGGGGCATCCCGAAAGGGGGCATGCCTGGGACCCCCATCCCCATCATGGTGACGAAGTTGGAGGGGTCCATGGGCGGAGGTGGGGGCGGGGGGGCGTACATCATGCCGGCCGAGCCGGGGGGCGGCGGAGGCGGCGGGGGTGGGGCGCCCGGGGGCAGCGGGGGCTGGACCCCGGGTGGAGGCGGGACCATGGACGGGTTGCCCATGGGTGGAGGGGGCTGGGCAGACGAGGAGGTGGGCTGCTGGGGCTGCTGCCAGGGGGGCAGGCTGCTGCTGCCTGGGCTGGACGTGGTGGTGGTATCTGGAGAGGATGGTAGTCAAGTTAGTCAGACAGAACGGAAGTAAAACATTAAATTGTATAATCTCAAATCTTACATACATGTTCACCCATTATACAGTTACCACTATCTCCCCTCCCAATTGGTCATGTCCAATTCCCCTTGATCCTGCCTTGTCAGCAATGCCTCAGCAGGTACATTGATGGTTGAGGGCGCTCACATGCTTCCTCCAAGCACATGTCGCCAAGCAATCCCAATTCTTATTGCTCTGCTCATTTAAATCCTACATTAAGGAAATAGTTCAGCACTCTAACACCAGGCAGCCAACTGGCTGATCTCCAACAGCTACACTGGAAGTGTGAGAAACCTCTTGTACGTGTCTGTTTGAGTTGCCCAAGCTGTGAAAACAAAGAAGGTTCAGCAAGCATTCTTACTCTGTTGCCATGGCAGCTGTGCACTGGTGGCCATGCTGCTGGTGGGGGGTGGAGGAGGGGCCTGCTGTTGCCATGGAGGTAGGGGGCCGGACGGGGGCGGAGGGGGCTGGTTGTTTGGGGGAGGCGGCGGGGGTGGCATCATGCTCATTGGAGGCGGTAGCAGACCTGAGGACACAACAAATTATTAGGACAATTATCAAGACAATCTAATTAGACGAGACACTGATGCCTTCAATTTGTTGTGAGGTGAACACCACATCACAAAGACACCAGACTGAGTGTAACGAACAGCAGCGGAGCACGCATCTTACCCATGGGGTGTCCATGGCCTTGGCCCATGGGGGGCGGCTGCATCCACGGGGGTGGCATGCCATTGTTAGGGGGCATGGGGTGCCCTCCCATATTGGGCATGGGGGGCGGGAAGTTGTGGTGGCCTCCGTGACCGCCGTGTCCACCGTGGTTGCCTTGACCCCCCTGGTTGCCGTGGCCGCCGTGCATGCCGTGAAAGTTCCTGTTGTCAGACTGGCCGGAGTTCATCCAGGGAGGACGGCCCTGCTGCAGGAGCACAGATTGAGACCAAAATCAGTACACAGCTCTGAGGGTTACTGTCCGTCTGTAACCTGTGCTGCAGCAGAAACCAATTGTCCAACACTGGAAATGCTTCCTCAACTCAGGGGTTGCAAGTCGCTATTTTACACTGGACATACACTACCAGTCAAGTGTTAGGAGACAGGGATTTTCCTATTTTTTAATAGAAATTCACCAAGCTGACATTAAACTAGTTGAAATATATTTCCAAGACCTTACCAATGTTGCAAATGCCTATCAGTTTGAAATGACTGATTCATAAATAATTAGTTACATGCAAAGGCAACGCCACATTTTTATCAGCCATTAACTCAGTGTCCCAGTGATGAAACATTTAGCTCATCCCTATATCATCGTGTGTTCACTATAATTTCTTATCAATTTAATTCCACTCTAGTGAATGAAGCCATTCATTTTCATCAAAACACTTGAAAGTTCCTGGGTGATTTAACTTCTAACCAGTAGTGTACTCAAAATTCCTCAACCCAGGTGTAACAAGTCGGTACGTTACACTAAACCTAGTCCCTCAACCCAGGTGTAGCTAGTCTGTATGTTACACTCACCGGTGGTGGCTGGTTGCCATTGTTGTTGTTTCCGCGGTTGGGGCCGCTGTTCTGGTTGTTAGAGTGTCCACCACCACCACCCCCAGAGGAAGGCACGGGGGCTTCACCGAGCTCTGCCATGAGAGACAGGTATTCCTTGTCCATACGGGCCTTGTCCTGGGCAGACTGAGGGGGCTCTCCGGCCCTGGGTGCAGAAAACGAGCTGAAAATACAAGAGACATCCTTTAAAATGTTTTTATTAACCCTTTAACCACTCGCTTTTTCAAGTTAAAACCAAATGTGTGGTATTCTGAATCTTTTTAACCAAATTTTTCTGAGCTACTACTGGTCAGGATCGTAACTTATGGGGCAATGCAGCTACATCAGCATCTCACCACAATCTTATTTATAAAGTTAATCATTGCCTGCATTTCAACACCTTATCATTTAACTTCTCATACTATCGTCACAAGACATCCGGTTCTGAAACACGCACCCAGCCTACCTACCTACCAGCAATCCAAAGACTTATTGTAAGATTAATGTCTCTTGCAATTCACTGCCTTACAATGTCTCACATCTTCCTGGTTTTAGGTTAACCATTGTGATGGATGTCCTGTGTCTTGCCCTTTTAAAGGGGCCATTTTGCTGACTTTTGTGCCAGTGAGAACAGCATTACTTTCACTTTCAGTGACCAGCATACAAATTCTGTATGAAAGATTTCCTGAAAAATCAATTTGAAAAACTCTTTCCCAATTTCTCCCCTTCTAATTCCCACTAACCCTGCCTTCTCAGCAGCTCTGCAACTTCATGGACAGATGCAGGATGGTGAGGTGCGCTCACATGGTTCATCCAACTACATGTCACTGAGCTGCCGATTCGTTTGCACTGTTCATCCAACACGCAAGCCTTTAGTCACATCACGTACAGGATGATACAGGATGAAACTATACTTCTTTGAATTTACAGGCACCCGATCTGCACACAAACAGTAGCAGGAGAGCAACGTGGCAAGATGGAGAATCTGAATTCTCTAACCAAAATCCCAGGGAGCACTATGCCAATTTGCGCTGCCACATGCTGGAGGTCCGGGGAATGTCGGCAAACCCATAGTCAGGCTTAAACCATTGACCATCATGAAGTAGTTTGTCCTGTAATGCAGCGACTTAACCCACTACGCAACGAGGAGCCCCTGAAAAAGCATTTAGAATGCAGGGCAGTGTCAGATAACATCCACCCCAACACGAGCCTAAAACAACTTAATCTCTGTTACAAGGCTTTTATAGACTGGTGGTAAATGTGTAGTAGCAAGTAACTTATAAGAATCTGATCTCCCAGTAAGTCCGTAGGTGCTGTCAATTTTATTTCCAGCAGGGATGGTTAAGGGGACTGGTCCGTTACCTGGTGAATTTGCAGTCAGAGGATATGTGGCCTGCTCCACCACACTTGGTACAGAGGGTGGTGTTGGTGACGCTGCGGGGCTCAGTGCTCTGCCATGGACGGAGAATCCTGCAGGATGGGAGGGAATACGAGTTCAGGGACAAGCCGTGTCAGAAGGAAAAGAATAAGAGCACCGATCCAGTCCAGGCAGAGTAGCTGGAGCTACAGAACACCAGTAAGAGGAGGCTGACCTGTTGTCGTCCTCTCTCAGGGTGCCGTTCAGTCGGGCCAGCTCTCTCAGCTGCATCTTCCTCAGGTCGTTCTGGTCCTCAGGGGTTTCGATGCCTTGCTTCAGGATATTACGTATCTACGGAGTACAAACACAGTGGGGGAAACTTGATTTTCGCAGGTTATCTTTTGCATTTGATGCGAATGGTTTTGTTGACGTAAGCTACCAATCCAGTAACAGGTGGCAGTAAACCAAATGTAATTTGACATATTACAATCTCTAGCAGGGAATACAAAAAACCAGGATATTCTAGTGATTATAGACTTCTGCTATAGTCAGAGGCTAGCTAGTTGGTGCAGTTCAGTACTGCACAAAGCCCACCGTGTGTACCATTCGACGTTTACAGTAAGCTCACCTGTTCGACGGCCTTCTTGACGTTCTCCATGGTGTTGGCGGTGACCAGGGCGTGGAGGGGCTCGTCCTCCCCAGGCAGCATCTGGCCATCCTTGCGGCCGACTTTGCCCTCTTTCACAGAACCCTTCCCGCGGATCATGATCTTGGCGCAGCACTCCTTCTCTATGTTCTTTAAGGTGTTGCCACTGCGACAACAAGACACAGCTCCCGTGTTAGTGGGTGTAAAGCAGTACCGTCTCAGTCACGTGTATTGTCACATGCACAGAAACGCAAATGTCATCGCAAATATAGTGAGAATCCTGTGACTCAGCTTGAGCAATGCAGGGTAAATAAAATTAGTAATCAGTGCTATATAACAGAGGAGACTACTGTATACAGGTCTGTACATGTAAACATATTAGTAATCAGTGCTATATAAGAGAGGAGACTACTGTATACAGGTCTGTACATGTAAACATATTAGTAATCAGTGCTATATAAGAGAGGAGACTACTGTATACAGGTCTGTACATGTAAACAGAATGCCACAGAATGAAATGGGTTCTACTTAAGGTGCCATGGATACAAAAGCAAAATAGTATTTCATGGAATATGATGAAGGCCCATAACTTACCGTGGCCCAATCAGCAGGCCAACAAAGTTGATCTCGGGATACTCGTCCTGGGGAATCATCACCTTGTCATTGACCCTGGTAGCCGGGGGCCTGTGGGGAACAATAACGTTCAATTAAAAAAACAGGTTGTTGCTAATTGGAAGCCGTGTTGTATTGTGGGACATGGCCAACGCTATGCCTGCTAACCGCTCATCCAGGAATTCCATATGGCTATTATCATGATGTTGTCTAAATAACCCGTTGTATTTAACGACACACCTCAACTTACTTCAAGACAGTTAGGCAAACGGTGAAGTGTATTGAAAAGAAGTGATAGATGAAAGGCTGTTCCTGTACATAAAGGGTGAATCCCATTTCTGTCTTACCCCTTCCCCTTAGTTTTGCGCGTTCATGTGAGAGTAAGGGCTATCCCAATTCTCATTTTGATCTAGGGGTAGGGCTCAGGGGAAGGGGTGGATACCCCTTAAAACCAAACATTTGAGAGCTTACTTGAAACCAAGGGGTACCCAGAATACACTGCGCAACTGGCAACAATGCTAGCCAGATCATCAAGAGAGTCCAATAAATGTATTTTTTATTTTTAATAAATAATTGACTTAAAAATTATGACAGACTTGTTTTGTGCTCTACACAGTCCTGTGGATATATATATTTGCAACCATGTTCTTAATTGAAACTTCATTTCAATGACTATAGCCTTGAATGGACACCATGCCTGTCTACAGTTTTAACTAAACTACATTAGCAGCGGATTTCGTTTGATATCTTTAAGTTTGTGATCAACACCTGTAGCCTCTGGTGATGTATCAGCCAGCTAGCGAAGATGTATGATAACATAACTATAACCATGTGGTGTCTCATTTCATAGGGGTATGTTTTCAACCCTATCCCTTACCACTCGGTTTCAAGGGGAAGGGGTAAGACAGAGAAATGGGATTCACCCAAAGACCCAACTGAACAAGACTAAGGAATCGTGGGGTTGTGGGCACATACTTGTAGTCGGCCGGGGGCTTGAACTCAGGGTTGAGTCCCACCATCTCGGTGATGAGGGAGTGACGCTCCTCCTCGATCTTCTTGCGGGTGCGGTACTCCCTGGTGTTCAGCCTCTTCCCCTCGCTGTTGTAAATGGGTTCTGGGGATGGAGACCTGTGGGGGGGAGGGGGACAGGACAGAGGGACAAGCATTAGCATCTCTTAACTAGAGCTGTAGCTAAAACCAATGGCAATCTAACAAGCCTCCCTACGCCTACCTACGCCTCGAATAACATTGTAACCTAGAGAAGAACACTCCTAAAGAACGTAATATTATGGTCATGCCCCCTGGCCACTTTCCAGGGAAGGCAAGAGTCACCCTGGTAAAAATAAACACTTGGTTACATGGGAAAGTTTACAAATAGTTATCTCCGATTTGGCTCTGATTTTATAAACTGGGCTTTGGTGCCCTGCATTTCTGAAAGGGGAATTTCGGATGCTACTGAGCTGTAGCGTTTGGCTGGCCAATTGGTTTGGAAATTTTTATGAAAACCTCTGAAATCTGGGAACGTATCACCCTGCAATGTGTAATTACGATCGTTCTGAAGGGAGATCCAAGTTCAAATCTAAACAAGTATTTGGGAAAATATTCGGAACTAATCCTGAAATACAGGATGTTGACGAACTGAAGTGCTCAAAAATGTTTCCATTCCTGAAGGAACTGCTGGCTTTGGAAGTCAGGTGAGGTCATATTGGAGGCTGAGATGATGCAGGTGTTTAAGCCAGGTCCATACCCACCCTTGGATGGAACACCTGAAAACCTGTTTCGCTGCATTAAAGGCTCTGTGCTTGAAAAAGGTTAAGGTGACGAGGGGTAATTTGGGGTTAGAGAAAATGAATTATGATTAGACGTTAGCCCCTTTTTCGTTGTGCGCTCTCCCACAAGAGAGAGCGAACATTTGGTTGATGCAACAATTCAGGATAGGAAAAGTAGAAAAATATAAAAGAGGAAAGGTATTTTTTTGTTTGTTTAATATGTTGATATTTCCACCGGTGACAACCTGAAACAACCCCGGTATTGGTTGGAGAAGGGAGTGACGTTATTAGCGTCCAGGGATGAGCTTTACGTGGCTGTGGAAATCTGATTAAGATTATATATGAACCTAAGTACAGATGACAGGGTCTGTGGCCAACAAAGGGATATCAATCTCACACTGTCAGAAAAAGAACACGACATTTCCTGCTGGAATAATAAGATGCTTATGCAGACTACTAAAGCGTCAGAGCCAGTCTGTGTCATTCAGGAATGAACCGGATCAGAGGGAGTTCTCCTCCGGGGCGTCAGAGTTCCGCCTGGAATACTGGAATCCCTGGGCGGAATGTTGGGAAGCCTCGTTATGGAAAACCCATTAATGACCATGGAAAAACATCCAACGGTTAAAAGTTAATTTGTCAGGTTTCAGGTGGAGCCTATCACTGTTTGGACCATTTCAACTGACGAGACGAGCCAAGAAAAGCACAACACATCAGGATTAATGTCAAGCACGGGCAGAAACAGGTTCATCTAAAGAAACCCATGATCAAACACCAACCTTACCCTGGTTGTTCAATCAGCCAGCTCTATTTCATTATACAACTATTTGCGATGTTAAATATACTTCTCATACCTACATTAACAGTCAATAACAGTCAAATATGCATTTTGAACATCAAACTACTAAATTAAGAAATAAGATTAACTTACAATCCTAATTACTAACCCATAGTGTATGAAAATGTCTATCAATGATGCATTACCAGAACTTCACACAGATACTCATGTTGTTAACGCCTGAGTTAACATAACAGCTAAAACAGGAGGCAAATGTACACACATTGAACCAAAACCCCACACATAAGATGCACAGAAGCGGTTATAGTGCCCTAACTATGGTATTCAGTATATATTATATATCGTATGTATATATTATATGTATATATTGTATGTATTCACAAATTGTGTTTTGACAGACAATATTGTAATGCATGACTTTAATTCTGTCAGACGACAATGATATTTAAGTATAAGATCTGATTAAATGATGCATTTCAATATAGGATTAAAAAAATACATTTGAGGCTAACTTAAGTAGGAATAAACTCAAACTGGAGACGGTAAAAAAACGACACTAAGTTAGCATGAGGCAAACATGTCAACTTCACAATACACCTTAATAACTAGGAGACGTGAGGTTTTATAACCGTGAAAAACCGTAGCCTTCTGCCTAATTAAACTTCCTAGTTGATGACTGAAGATCTAAACCTGACAGGCTATGCCAACACAGAGAAAGGTAATGGGTTAAATAAATGTATTTAGAGCCAAAAGCTCTCTTCTTCATTCATCCTGGGACTTATGGCACTGAGTACCTAGATGTAGGTCCTCCCTAACCAATAATGAAATAATTAATTGATAAACTAAAGGTGCTCTTTAGCGTGAATCTATTACTACCATAGAAATTAAATCTATAGAATCCTTATTTAACTGTTTTGCTTTGTCATTCAATTAGTACACCCAAAAATGGTGACTGTCGCTAGTTGTCACGGTAACAACACGCGAATCGGTTTAATGCGGAAGTAGGCCGCTAGATCTTTGCAATTGAATGGTACACGTAAAAATGGCTGCCGCTCTGACCATTCTGCTACATTCATTTGCATTGGAATGGCACTTCTAATCCTTCAATTTCTATGATTACTACTCAATAAAATTACTCCTCACAGACTACTAGACACACTACACTTCAAGAATGGGATTTATATACAGTTTAACCAAAGACCAACATTTGGCGTCAAAAGAACGACAAGAAGGTAGAGAAAATGTTACTGTTGGTGGGTTTAAAACGTTTTCCCGACCTGTCCTCAGGGTTAACAGGGATTCCCAGGTCTCCTGTACGCAGTTTACGAGTCAGGTCTTCAATCTGCAGTTGGACTGGAAGAATTCAGGTTAGGAAAGAAAAACAAGAAGGGTGGAGAGAAATGTGGTTACCACTACAAAATTGATCTAGAAACAGTGCCGACTAAATTAGAGCACAGTCTCATTTGTTAGAGGCAAAAAAATAAAACATGATTACAATGCATGATGAAAATGTACATTACAATCAAAGGGGAATAAAGCATACTTCTGAGTTTGAGCACATTTTCTACATCAGTAAAACCCTTCCTCATTTCTGGGGAAATGGATCTGGATATACCAGAAATGATCATGCATAACACTAAAGCCAATTCAATGAACTAAAAGTCAAGTCTTCCTCAGACTACAACAAGCGCCATGATGTGTTTCACATAGGTACGGATGTTACGCATGTACACGTGCAATATTTGGCCTCCCAGTAATGAAAGGAAGGGTTCATATGTACAGTAACATATCAGGGTGGATCTTTATAGTAGGTTTCCATTCAATGCTGCCCAGCTTAACCTACACCCGTTCCAAACCAGACGCTAGCCCGTTATACGAATTCATACTATTTGAAATGTGTGAATAATTGGAGGTTATGGAGTTGCATGTATGTGGCTTCAGCAGAGAACACAAACCTGATCCACCAGTAGTACTAACACAACATCAACAAAGATCAATGAACCAAACGTTACTGTCTGCACTCCTGTAGATGTATAGCGGAGGGGCTATGTTATGTAGAATGAGAAGGAACAAAAAAATAAATCACTCATCACATGCACATTTCTGTATAGGAAAAAGGACAAGAGTGGCTACTCTACATAGCTACTCTTCGTGTCGACACCAGGACGTTCGCTGCTTTTGGATGAGCCCGTTGAATGCTGATTTAAATATTACCTCACCCCAAGCCCCCCCGATCTCTTCCTAAAATGACTCAATAATTCAATCAACTTGTGAGATATCATTGAAAAAGTACACCAGAAAAAAAGTCAGCGCCTGTGAACTGCATTTCACTGCCACTTCCATTTTACGGGCTTCCATCATATCCCTTCAGGCTCATTGTGTGGTTTTGATTTTGAACAAACAAAAGAAAAAGAACAGATGGTGGCAAAAAATAAATGTTTACATACCATGAAAGACAAACCATTAACAAAGACTCAATGGCATTAATAACTAATTTTGTTATTGCAGCTGTTTCACTCACAGCCTACCAATGTCTCAGACAAGTTTGGTGGTGCTATACTGGGACTGAAATGCACTTCAAGTAAAGCTGACCGTTTCCTCAAGTAATTGGGTCTTACCACATCCAAATAAATTACTATTTTAAAAGCAGCCCTGGAAATCAGTTGGATGCTATTGCCATTGATGCAACATGGCTCACACTTTAAAGTCATGTTTGATAAATCAATCTTTCTGCATGTTAAAAGTACAACATGGATAAAACCCATTATGGCAGGGCAGTTGAAACACATAAGGACAGTGATCTGAAGTCCAAAACCATACCTGGCAAGGATCAACAACATCTTGCTAAAGGACTTCCAGTGATATGAAAACCTTATTGCTACAAAAACAAAATTGCTATAGGTACACTATAATGTCCTTTCATACTCCACATCAACAGGTTAGTATACTCAATGGGTTAGCATAATGAATTTCATTAGGTAGAGCGGTACGGTTTTGCATTGTTGTTAGATATTTGAACGTGTATGACACTTGCAATTAAATTGTCGAAATAAATGCATTTCAAGCATTTGGTGGTTATGCACCAGTGACTGCTTTCCCTAAGTGGGTCGGTAACCGCCAAATTATGAAATTCATTAAACGTCATGAATTAAATATAACATATCAATGTGCAAAACGTGAGGAAATCCCTGGATTTCATAACTAGGGACAGGTATCAAACAAGCTACAGTTCAGTAGTAGTTAACGCCCATTGACAAATCTGTAAATCTGAACACTAACTCGTACATTGCAGTTTACATGTATATACACACTACAGTATAGCTAGAGTAGTAGAAAAGTTAGTTACCTATATAGGCCCTCTCTTGATCCCGAGTCAGTCCAGGCGGGATGACAGTGGGCATACCAGGAATGACTGTCTTTTGGTCGGGTGTCTCGCTACTCCAGCGACTCCTTTTCCTGGATTTTTTCTGGTTGAAATCTGGCGTGGGGAAAATGAATGGTTTTTGCAATCAGGTTTTTAAACTATTCAGATACATTTGCATTCTAGTCAAACGATTTCATCCAGAGCGAATTACAGTAAAAACATTTCCAAAAATCAGGCTAAATTGTATTGTCCAAGTGCAAATTCAGCACATACGAGAATCGAATCGGCAACCTTTGGACTAGTCTGACTCCCTAACCACTAGGACATCTGACACCAAATTCATGTTGACTGATAATCTACAATTTACTAATGTCAAAAGAAAGATATCTATATTGCTAATGATGGTAATCGAGGCAATGGCTATTTAAAGTCGACTACCGCGCATTGTTTGCTAACGACATATGTGCATAAACTGCAGGCCTTTCTCCACGACTCTAGCTATCCAACTTACCCGACATCGACTGCATTCCGGGTCCTTGTGGTTGTTGTGGCGGAGTTGGAAAAGATGCCACTGCATTAAACACCGGGTGAGTTTGGGGGAAAGATACGTTTGGCATTTGGGGTTGAAAATTTGGAATTGAGGGAAAGGACACAGGCGGCCCTGGTGGAGGCATTAACCCCGCACCAGGCCCGGCTTCAAAGCCTCTTTTAGCGCCAATACTCGGGTGCAGCTTCCCTAGAGGGGTTGCATTTGCTCCCGTAGCCATTTCCAAACCTGCCCTGTTGATTCAAATCGAGGTTGTATCACGTTAAATTAGTTTTCCAGCGCTCGTGCTGAGAAGAAAAATATTAAACTCAACAGCATACACACGTTCTCCTCCACCCGTTCTAAGGGGCACAAGATGGCGCACGTCGAAATGACATAATGGGGATCTAACGATTATCAGTGAAGCTCTGCAATTGGTGTTGAACAGTGACACCCTAAACGTTGCAGCTTTTCGTTGGTTAACAAATACTGTCAATCCGTCGGGACACGATTTTCTCGAAACACGATTCGACGTTTACTGTGTCAATAATAAGACCCCACTCTGATTGGGCGAAAATCCAGCATGACCGGAACAATCCTCAACAATGGAAAAAATGGAGGCAGACACCCAACTCACTGATCTAAAATCATTCCGTATACCAAATAATTACCCAATATACCTATACATACCAAAATTAACTAAGATATTTAGGTATTGCCAATATTAAGTGTAGTTTACAGAAAAGTATATCCAGGCTAAATAGTTGGCTGCAAGGAGATTTCCGTTATTGGCCGTATTTTTTAACATGTCTGGCAAGACTTATTTAATTTACACTTTAGATATCTTAAAATAATTAAACAAATTAACCAAGCCAATTTCAAATGGAAAAATAAACATATTTATTATAGATAGTTAAATCTATTGAGGAAGGTGGATTTAATGTGATTGACTTTAATCCTTTATTAAAAAAGTAAACGCTATTGGTTTGATTCTCCATCAAAAATCTTTAAGAGATTAGCTGGCATTGACTATTTATTAACATGTGATTTTGAGATTTCCAAATGACCTCAAGTTATCGACATTTCATCAGCAAGTCCTCTGGAAACTAATACACAAACAACTTTACTCCACAAAACACACCAATTTGGAACAATTGATCATTCTTAATTAACAGAAAATCTTTATTTTTATAATGAACTGATGGAAAATGGTAGGTGGTTTATGCTGCATTTTATGTATGGAAACTTCTTACTTTATGATGACTTAATTAAGAAACACAACCTTGTTTGTTCATATAAACAATATAAAAGTGGTGATAGCAATCCTGTTAGTCAGGGGAAGGGAGCAAGGAGGAATTATTCAAATGCAACTTTACAACGTTGAACATAAATGTTTGTAAATTTCTAGAGAAATAATTTAGTGCCAAACACTTAAGAACCACTCTTACATTACCCATCAAAAGGAAATGTTTAAAGATATCACTAAACATTCAATTTTTAGGATAAGAAACAGTTAAGGCCGGAAATGTTTCTACAGTGACAATATTAATAATTTAGGCTCTGTACGCCACCACAATGGAATTGAAACGAAACAACTGAGATGCAATTGAAGTGCAGACTTTCAGCTTTAAAGTTAATGGTTGAACAAAAATATTGTAAGAAATTGATTATTGTAAGAAATAGGAATCGCAGCCATTTTCATACACAGTCCCCTTATTTTAGGGTCTCAAATGTAAATTAGACAATTTAACAGTCATAAATAAAATGTTCATTTTCAATACTTTGTCAAGAATCCTTTGCTGGCAATGATTGCTTGAAGTCTGGAACGCATGGACATCACCAAACGTTGGGTTTCCTCCTTTGTGATGCTTCGCCAGGCCTTTACTGCAACTGTCTTCAGTTGTTTGTCCATGGCTCTTTCTGCCTTAAGTTGTCCTCAGCAAGTGAAATGCATGCTTGATCGGGTTGAGATCAGGTGATTGCCATTGCAGAATATTCCACTTCTTTGCATTAAAAAAACTATTGTGTTGATTTGCAGTATGTTGTTTGATTATACATTCATAACAAACCAAGACAGTGCAATTAAAGCTAGTATCTCTTTTTGGTGAATTAGCACAGTACATGTACCAGTAAGTACAGTATCTCTCTGCACTATTAACTAGTATGAAGTCAGACTTGAATTTACAGGATACTTTCGATTTGACAGAAAAATGGCATTGAGGAAAAAGTGGTACTAAGTGTATAGGTCCCTAATGTGTGGAGGGGCCCTGACATGCAGAAACACAGTGGATTAGCCCTGTGTTAGCCTATATACAGGGCACAGAATTTCATGCTACACCCCAAAAGTGGAAGGTAAGCAACACACATTGTTAGTTATTCCCTAAGAGACTTAAGATACAAAAATTGCCAAACTATTTTTGGCACCCCCCATTTTAGTCTGGATATGTAATATAATGTTTATATTACATGCACAAGAATCATTGTCTTACCATAGTTGGCTTGAAACCTGACGTGTTCTCAAGGCTTATTGCAGGCATTCCCTTACCAAGTGTCAGGCAGGGAATTCCCAACTAATGTGTGACATACTGTATGGTTTGCTAAAGTAGAGGAAGTCCCGTTGGCAAAGCTGTCAAACAAACCAGAGCTACACTGTGATGTCTAATGAGTTTGCAGGGAAGGCACAACCTCTAAACCCAGTAGAACAAGACAAAATACAACAGTTTTACTTCCACACGTGAGTTTGATGACAGTTGTTATAAATTGTAAATTATCCATCTTTCTGGGGTGTTAATTACTGTAGACGTAAAGCAGGGCCATACATAATTACAAAGAGTTGATGAGGAATTGCAAAGGAGATTTGTTATATTAATTGATAGGACATGAGGAAGCAGAAGCCAGGGAGACAGGTAGGGGTAGACAGAGAGGAAGAGCACAGACAGACAGGTAGGGGTAGACAGAGAGGAAGAGCACAGACAGACAGGTAGGGGGAGACAGAGAGGAAGGACACAGACAGACAGGTAGGGGGAGACAGAGAGGAAGGAAACAGACAGGTAGGGGGAGACAGAGAGGAAGGGCACAAACAGTCAGCCAAACCGAAGCTCAAACCTCCATCGCCAGGGGGCATGTGTTGATCGGAGTTGGGAGCTTAGATCGCTACACAGACTCAGACATTGAAGACTAAAATTTAAAAAGCAGTTTTTAATGCTGCAAAAACAAATCATAATACATCAAACAGTAAACCTTTTCAGAAATTATTTTATTACGTAAACAAATGGAAACATTCACTATTTATTTTAGAACAAGTAATGCTAAATTGAGCACTGATTTTCAAGCTTGAAGGGCTGTGTAGAAATACTGAAAAACCTTTACAATATATTATTTACACAAACACACACACAGTTCTACAATCTCTTCACGGTTAATTTGAACACTGTTAGGTATAATGGAACTACAAATGGTATTATGATTCCATTTTGACATCTGTCTTAGGTGAAGCAGAATTAAAAATTCATAATATTGACATAATATATTATTGTATATCGGTTTAGATACAATTTACTGTTTTTCATTTTAATGTATCATTTAGCACACTCGTAACACTAACCTAGAGTCAACTGCAATGAGTGATTCAATTGCTGCTACTATCAAAACATAGCGCAAGCTTATGTTTGTTAAACCCTTGATTTATATTTACATTTAGCAATCTGGGTGGGGGGGACAACCACTACAATGCTATCAGACGAAAACGAGACAGACACCTTACAGGGAAGCTACATTTCTGTACTTTCAGTGTCCCCTCGCCGCGCTTTGCCACGCTTATCACGCGACAAACCAAATACGGGCACGAGATTGTCTTGATACCTGCAAAAAGAGCAAACCAAATAGAAACCGAGATGCAAGCTCAACAGAATTCCGTGTCCCAGATCAAACTATTGAACACCCACTGTTTACATTAACACATGTTCCCTGGGACCTTAAGTCACAGATGTGTGAATGCTTGTCCGATCTCACCTGGACAGTGGGGGGGAGCAGGTTAATAAGCACAGTACGCCTGCTGTTCAACGCAGCTGTCCCGCAGGATGTTGGAAGCTGAGCTTCTTGGGAGGGAGGACGCAGGAGAGATGCGCACATGCTCAAACGTGTAGTCCTTAGCCTCGACTGGAATTCGCCGGATCGGGCTCCGCTCGCGGGAGTAGTATGACAATGTAGCAGGTAGAGGGGGGAGAGGTTGGCACTTGTATAGGTCAAGGGTAGATGTGGGCAAGTGTTCCCTCATTAGGGCCAAGGTGGAAGTGGTTAGTGGGGCAGACAAAGGGACAGACCTGCACTCTTCGAAGTACATGTCTCCATGGGTTCGAGCACGAAACTTCTCATAGAAGTCCATGACACCGTTAGGATCCTGGTCTTCGTACGACGCCTGGTAAACTGGGTAGGCTGGGACCGCACTGTACCTCGGGCTCCCACCTCCGTATGTTGCCTCGCTGGCGTACGCCCGGCCCACACCATTTTCGGCGGCGCTCAAGCCGTATCCCGAAGGAAACCCATAACTCAGTGCTTTCTTTTTCAATGGCCTGTCCATTGAGCTCGTACTGGTGGAGACTCTTGATGGCATCTTCAGCCTCTGCTTTGTCGTCCATGTGCACAAAGCCGAAGTTCTTGACAATGTCACACTCCGAGATCTTTCCATACTGAGAGAATAGGGAGCGCAGATTCTCTGTTGTAGTATTTGGAGACAAGTTCCCAATAAATATTTTCACCATGCTGACGTGTTTCAACAGTGGAAAAAGATTTAATCATTATCTTGTGCGTGTCTTATGATGGTATATAATTTTATATATGTTAAGGTGTTTGACATGTGTAGTAAAATGTTCAGTTTCTAAACAATAATTTGATCAAAAAGTGGCTGCAATGGATCAATAAATGGAGGTGGATATAACAAACAATCAAAATGCTGGTTATTGATAGGTAAACTTTACAATCAAAATGCTGGTTATTTATAGGTAAACTTTACAATCAAAATGCTGGTTATTGATAGGTAAACTTTTTAAAAAGGCTTCCAATCCAGTTTGTCATGTGGTTCTATTGTTTTGTTGAGAATGCTCCAATATTACCAGAACTGTTTTGCTAGATTAAGTAAGCTATTGCATAATGATGGACCGCTCGACACTCAAAGTGTGGAAAAGGTGTCGAAACTCTCAATGTTTTCGACACTGCATCAGATCAAAGTATCGAGACGAGTTCCAACAATACTTTTGGTCACATGATTAAGTGTGTAGAAACATTTTGTCATGTGATACTGTGTCGCACTTCTCAAAAGACACATATCGGGTATAAAGAGGAATCAAAAACAAACATTTTGAACGTGTAAGACCTTGGCTGAGAGATTGAGCCATTAGACACAAGATGGACCAACAACATCAGATGTTTAATGTTATTATCGGATATATCTTTGACATTCTGTATGAATCCTACACACACACACACACACACGAGGGGTCGAGGGCCTTTGTAAAATAAAAAATAAATAAAAATTTTGCAAGCGAGACCAGGGGAGCATTGATGACAATCTGTGTTTACTCCTGGAAAACAGAGTCAGTAACACCAGGAGAATACAGAGTGCTAGTGTCAATGCTATGGTTGAAGTTCAACAGTATAAATACATAACTGGCAAGAGTGGAAGACCCATTGGTGTATTGGACGATAAATGCAGGGGTCTTCCCTCACCTATATAAACTTGCAATGGTCCAGTTTGCCATCCCTGCAACCTCTGTGCCCTGAGAGAATTTTTCAAAGACTGGCCAGGTGGTAGACAAAAAAGAAATTGCCTGAGCCCTGGCAATGTGGAAAAAAACATTGTTTCTAAATAAAATCCGGTAAAGACAATACCTTCCCCCTCATGTTATTGCACAAGCACTTCATAACACAAATCCATTAAATATCAATGTACTTCACTATGTCCAACAATAGCACCTTGTGTACCAAAAAACACAAAAGCAATCACTACAAATCCACTCACTCAAACGTAGCTACTTCCAAAACTGGGAATCAAACTCTTCGGGCAAAATGTGTCTCAAAAGTGTTCCTAAAGTGTGAAATTGTGAGACACATTTTGCCCGAAGAGTTTGATTCCGTCTCATCAGAAGGAGGAAGCATTAGTTTGATGTTTTGTAAACACTCCAAATCAAGACAATTGTATGACATTATGTTAGGAAATTGTTCTAACTCATTCAATAACCCAACTCAGTGTTGACAAATTACAATTATCAACCAGTTTCGAAACTATAGTTTGTGACGAAGGACGTGAATCGTTCAGTCCGGCCACAGATGAGTGTCTAACCATGGTGGAATTAACATTAAGACTATTGTGTGCCATAACCATAATTGAAGATGCCAGCAGATGTCGCTGTCGAGTAAAGGTTTCGACCGTTTCAAAACCCTCGCCTCAAATGTTTCAATTGTCTGTTTCGGAAAGCCTCGTTTTGCCCATCACTACCAGCAGATCATAAAACGCGTTGCATATTTTATAGCATCGGATATTTCTGCTATTTGGCAATATGTAACGTTGAAATTACAAAAAGACAGCTTAGTTAATTTTCATACCTTTCACCGTGGATGCCAGGTCTCCGATGAAATGGCGGCGCGCATGCGCTCTACGACATCCTCAAAAAGTAAAACCAGACCGGAGCGCATAATCAGACCTGTTGATTGGCTCAAGGGACAAGTACATCTTTTCCTAGTCATTGATGTGGCTCAGGAGTCACCAACCCTGGTCCTGGAGAGCTATCATCCTGATTGTTTCCACTCAAACTCTAATCTAGCACACCATATTCTAATAATTAGCTGGTTGAAAAGCTAAATTAAAATGTATATAACTGTGTGGGTGGAGTGAAAACTCACAGGGTGGTAGCCCTTCAGGACCAAGGTGACCCCTTGATGTAGCTAGTATTCATTATGTTAACCACTGCAAGGTTTAGCTAGATTGTCACAATTCTAGTTAAATAGAGCCATAAATAAACATAAGTTTCTCACCAAAATAATTGTTGGTTTATTAAAAATAAAATGCATAAAACGTACACGCTTTTGACTCCAGGAAACATACAAACTACAACAATCCCAAGAACCGAGCAAAGGCATAGAAAGTAATTAGTCACGAGCCCCGTTATATTTTAATGGCGATGTCATAGCCCTGAGTAATACCAGTTATGGACATTTTCTGTATCAACATAATGTGTAGAGCAATACATATTCAATAACGGTTCAACTTAAACTTTGTTTGTTGAAAACAATATGGTATATTTATAACACTTCTGAAGATGTACATCAGATTGGGTCATTCTAATTCTGCAAAACAAAAGTCATTAGAAGTGCATCATACATGCACTGTTCAAATTAGTAAAAAACAATCACAAACATTTTGTTTAGGAGATGTAGGCAGACATTACAAAGGAGCAAAATTAACATATTCAGAAAGTGTTTTCTAACCCTGACAAACGTCAGACATTTCCTAAACTGGAATGTTTGTTTTGGGATGTCATCATGGTGAGAAATTTGATAAAGCTGCATGACGCAAAATTATTTTCCTTTAAGTAGAAGGTTGTCTCGACAACAGATCTACATGAACACAAGTTATTGATTTAAAAGCCAGCCAATAAATTTCAGAAACAACCTTTTCAGGTACAATCTTAACAGTCTATTCTTATTTTTGACTAGTCACAATGATTGAACTCTCCTTGTTGAACTAGCCTTGTATTGTCGCCTGAAACTACTACTATTGAAATGAGTCTCAGATTTCAGTCTGGAAGTAACTACATTGTGTTTTAGTTGAAGTATAAGCAGAATGCAAATACAGTTGGAAAAACAACAATGTTGAGTTCATTTGTTAAAGATGGATCCAATCTCATTCAAATTAACCTACCCTAAAGGATTTTAAAACCTCAGACTGACAGACAAATATGTAAGCATTTTTATGCTAGCAGTTTCGGACAGCATTACGTGGCTACAACTGATCTATACATGGCATGAATGCAACAGCCTTATGGACGTCTCCATCTACACTAGTCACCTTAAACCTGACAATTTTTGTTTTGCCAAATTCAGCAGACAATTCGGTTGCAAGAAATTGTTCCTAAGGGTAGAGGGAAAAACACAGGTTTAAAATCAAATCAAAATCGTGACCCAGATACACAAACTAGTAAAACGAGTGGAAAACCGGTACATTTAAACTAGAATTAACATCACTGTATAAACACCACACCTGTGGTTTTACATAAAGTCTAGTCGAAAAGGATAAAATAGAGGAAGTATGTGAATTTGTGTGGATTGATTGGTTAGTGGAGAGGACGATTCATCTGCCGGTGGCTAGCACACCGGTGCCAGGGAGATGTACACCGATTTCCGTCCGCATCACTCTCGCGCCATCATGTTCCGCGTCGCAAAAAGGTATGTTTTGTGGCACAGCTCGATGGAACCATGCAGTTGGTAGAAGGCATGGTAGCAGAGGAAAAGTCTGGCGGTTCATACACACCTAGAAAAGAGAACAGCATTGAAGGGCTTTGAGACAAAGGATCGTCTTTCACGGTTTAAAAGCCGCATGGGCAAGGGCTCCTTGTCCTTCCCCGAAGAAATAGCTAAATAAAAAAAAAACACACGAGCCTACAGTATCCAGGGCCCCCACTGTCATCGTCATTTACCCGTTTTACATTCAATGGTACGTACTACCTCAGAACACACACACAAACAGAGGCACAGGCCAGTACTCCTGGTTGGTCGGCTCACCTTAGCTGTGTGTGGCTCAGTATTCGTAGCGTGCCCGATCGGTGTAGGGGTCCTTGGCCCGCAGGACGGCGTACGAGGAACTTCTGGAGGACGACACCGGGGACAGCCGCGAGCGCTCGTAACCGTAGCTGTCAGAGGCGACGGGCACTCGTCTGATCGGGCTGCGGTCTCGCGAGTAGTACGAGGCGGCCGCCGCCGAGGAGGAGGAGGAGGTGGTCGGTACCGGGCGACGCTCGTACAGGTCGGCACTAGAGGTCAGCCTTGAGAGGGAAGAAGAAGAGGGGGGAGGGGGTGGGGGGATGTAGCTGAGGCGGCGATCTTCAAAATAGCTCGAGCCGTACGGCCGTGCTCTGTATCTCTCGTAATAATCAACACTGCTGCTGTAGCGCTCTCGGTCATAGGCCGACGCCCTCTCGGGGTAGGAACTCGGCAGGCGGCCGCTGTACCGATCCCTGGCCTCTGCGCTGTACTCCCGAGCAGAGCCGTAACTAGGCCTACGGCTCGGCGGCAGCCCCCCGAGGTAACTGGCCGCTCGGCTATAAGCTAGCCCGCCCATGTAATCAGAAGCCGCTCTGGAGGGTATCCCGTAGTCACTGGGGTATCTGCCACCTTCCCTGCTGAAACCAGGGGGACCCCGCGGGTAGCCCCTGCTGCCGCCACGACCCCTCATGGGACGGTCTCCATAGCTACCGCCGTTCTGACCGCCGTTTGGGCAATCTTTCGACCAGTGACCCTGTTTCCCGCAGACATAGCAGCCGGTTTGAGCTCCCATTCCCGGGACCGTGCGCAGGCGACTCGTGGACAGCTGTACGCTCATCAGCTTGCCTTTTGAGGAGAGAGAAGACACGCATGAGACTGTTGGGCTCTGACACGAACTCAGCTGCTTCTTAACGACTAGAAAAGTGAACTCCTCATTGCACAGACACATTAAAATGAACTGGTTCACCTG
Organism: Umbra pygmaea; assembly: GCA_016801145.1. Taxonomy (NCBI): domain Eukaryota; kingdom Metazoa; phylum Chordata; class Actinopteri; order Esociformes; family Umbridae; genus Umbra; species Umbra pygmaea. Next base: position 15,965 of record JACXGM010001009.1, on the reverse strand, counting down.
AAATATTACATTTAGACCGGATGAAACCACCACGAACAACACTTCACCTGACCTGTTCATTTACATGAGTGAATTCAAAAGAAATGCTAGGTCGGGCATCACGTTACAATTGCTATGCCTTCTAAAGGGAAGTATATATACTGTTTTCCCCTGCCTGAGGGTTCACCTTGAAAGGCTGTGTTGTCCAGCATACGAATGGCCTCCATGGCATCATCCACAGACTCCATGTGTACAAATGCATAATCCTTCACTATATCAGCCTCAACCACGGGGCCAAACTCCTCAAACTTGGTTTTTAGCTCCTCGTTGGTGCATCCCTCTGGGATGTTGCTGACATGCAGCTTGGTGGTGGACTTTGGCCGGCCGCGGCTCATCTCGACGTTCATTTCCTCCCCGTTCAGCTCGTAATGGTGGAGGTTCTTTATGGCTTCCTCAGCTTCGGCTTTGTCGTTCATGTGCACGAAGCCAAAGTTCTTGACGATGTCGCACTCCGAGATCTTGCCATACTGGGAGAAGAGATTGCGTAGCTCCTCCTCCGTTGTGCTGGAGGCTAGATTGCCTATGAAGATTTTTACCATTTTCAAATCCAAATGTTTTTATTCCTGAAATGGAGACAATCCATTTTTTAAATGAGTTAGTTTACAGAATACATTATTTTCCGCGAGTCTGACATGCGAGTACATTAACCTGGAGCTTTAACAGCATTGCTGGCCTACTTTAATACATATACAGTATAGACAATAACATGTTAAATAGCATGATCCCTGCCATAACTAGCGAGGCAACTAATAATAACATGTTAGGACAGCTAATATTAGCCTACAGCTAACGTTAGTTCCGCGACGAAACGACAAGGCCAAGCTATCCAGCTATGTAATGACTCGCACTGGCTTTAGCACGGCATGGTGCTAGGCTAGTGGTAGCTACTTCCTACTTTTTGGTCTAACACATTCACCACACCATGGTACTATCGTGCAACTCGATTTTACCTAATCTAACAACGTGCTTAATCAAATGGATCGCAGATTGGAAATAATAAAGTCACATTTTACCAAGTCGCTTACCCGCGTTACGGATTTTGCCGTCACAGCAAATGAATGAGTTCTGAAATGGCGCCGTGACGAAGATTTAGGTAGTGTGTGACGTAAGGAGGGCCTAAAAGAAAATGAGCAACACAGCGCCCCTGTAGGTTAAATCGACAAACTACACCAATAATAATAGATGACCGACATTTGTGCAGTAACTACTCAGATCTTGTAATATTTTTTAATGGGAGAAAAAAAACTGAAGACATTTTAATAATAATCAAAAGGTATTCGTCACCACGTTTTGAAGCACCGTGCCAGTTAAGGCAATATGTGCCAGACCAAGCTGTGATACAGGGGTCAGCTGGTCAGGACAACTTTGATCGTGTTGCATCTGGATGCGGTCCTGAGTGACTAACTGAGCTAATAAACAAGATTATCACACAGATGTTACTCTTTTTGAGGTGGTAGAAGGCGAATGAGAAGTACAGTACAATTAAGTTAGCATCTTCTGCAGATGTGTTGGTGCAGTCCGTGAACTGGAGTGGGTTCAGCATGTCTGGATTGATATTGTTCATGTAAGCCATGAACACCCTTTCAAATCCTGCCAACTGGTCTGCACAACAACCTTACATTGTAATCTTCACTTACAACAATGTACATCTAATCTATTTTCATACTTGCCAGACATTCTTGAGGCTGATGCCTGCAGAATTATTGACTACAATGGAGTTGTGTTTACAAACATATTTTATTAACAAATTAGTTAAGTATTTTCAAAATGTGCATTGCATACATTATCACAGACTCCCACCAAAAGATCTGTATCTTTTTACTGTTTGTATTTTACAACAGATTATACATAAAAACCCTTAATAAATCAATTTCCTCACAGTTTCCCTAAAAGTACATTCAAGTAGTAAATGTAGCAAGTGTTGTCATGGATGATGAGTCCTAAACCAAGCTTAGTATGCACAACCAAACCAAACCATTATAATTAAACACACCAAAATGTGCCACTAACAGTCTTGGAATACTTTCTGGTAAACACACCTTGTATTTAAATTTGAAACAGTTAATTGGGGTCAGGGGAACTGATTTAAATTGATCTCAGTAAAGTTTTTCAAACCACTTTTAGACTATTAGTAATCTGATTCCATGGCACATATTTTCAAGTAAATGAAGGGAAAACTATTGGAACTGCACCACCTGTCATTGTCGTTACAGGTGGAGAACAAAGCGTGGCGGTGTAGCTTTGCATTCTATTCACCAATGCAGTTGATTCCACTGCATAATAATGTATCTGGTGACAGTTCAAACGTCGGTCATCAGTTAGAGTATTCCGAACTACATATTAGTAAAACAAATAGTCGAGGTTAAGTCCTTTGTGCGCAATTGAATGGTCGTCTTTTTTGCTACACCTACCTCCTGGAAATACACACAAGACCTCAGTAACCCCTCAGTGGCTTAATGTGAGAGTCACTGGTGGTGTGGCTGTTCCTCATTTGCAAGTAGAGGGTGTTAGTTCAGTTTGAGACTCATTCATTCCCTCAGATTCTCATGATGAGTTCCTTAGATGCCACAGGAGCGGCCATCTTGTAGCATCTCCAGGAGGACTTTCCATTTCAAAACTCACTATTCGTCTCCTCCTGTTCTTTTATTTTCTTTCTATTTTTAACTTGCTCTTCCATTTTTCACCGTCTTTTCTCAGTAGCTGCTCTCATGTCCAGTCAGGATATAGAGATTGCTCATGGCTGATGGGTCGTCTGTAGGGGTACTCTGAAGGACAATATCCCTACAGAAAAAAAGACAACATGTTTTTATTTAGATAGCATTTGAATTTCATGGAAACATAATTACAGTAACTCCTGCATTTGGAGCATACCTGTTAGTCCCCAAGACCCGAAAAACTTTGCTTTCATCTGTGATGTCCTGAGTGACCTACAAAAAGGAATGCAAATATATTTCAGGTTTGCAACAAGATTATTTATTTTCAGTTTAGATCAAATATTGTTTTTTTTTATTGACAAAACAACAGCATGGGGAGCGAACACTTTAATCACCTCATTTGTTTGAAGCCTTCTCCCTTTAAGACCATGCTTCCAGAAAGCCAGAACACTGTCCTGTAAACAAACTAGTCACACAATAGTCACTTAAAAATCTTACACAGTAGCTGCAGCTACAATACCTCTCTAGGCATGGTTATGTGAAAAACACTATACTTTTTTGACTGAAAATAAGGTTTTTACTTATTGTTTGGATAGGGAAGTCAAAGGCTAATTCAGAATCCAGCTCCTTCGAGGGAATCCCTTTTAGGTTGACAATCTTCACAGTTTCTGCAAAGTGATAAACAGACACAGTTAGTACCGGACAGACATTAAAGGACATTTAGGGAGAAAGCATTCAACAATATTTCAATTAAAAAAGTGAAAACAAAACATACTTAATATAACAGAGATTAAGACAATTAGACTGAAAAAAATGTGTGAATCTCGTGAATACATTGGAACTGCTTTGGAATGATCTCTAACACTGATTCATGATGAACTCCAACAGACTCACTTTCCAGGGCGATGAGCACCGTGTCCCTGTCCAGCTGCGTGGCCTGCACAGCTCTTGGACCTCCATCAGCAGGCATACACTCTGTGTGTACACACACAAACAAAAATTGAGACAGAGCAATAAAAAAAAAGAGACTTATAATTAATGATATTTAAAACAACAAACGGCATAAATCCCAAGATCTCTGTGGTACCTAGTGAAGAGTTTGGTGTTCCGTTCAATTCTATGATGTCGAACTTCAGCTGCGGGTTGGTTAATGTTGTCCCTCCCTCTGCAATACAGTCCCTCACCCCGACACACAGCTGTGGGAACTCATCAGTTGCTATCACCAGCAGCTCAAAGATAGGGAGCGGATCTGGTAGACGTAAGTCTATGTGCTGCAAGAAAGAGAGGTACAAGAGAATGTAGGAATGTGCAATCCTAACAAACATGGTTCATCATCTACATACAGATGGACAATAAGATCCTAAGCAGGCAAATTAGTAATGTAAAACAATTTATTTTTAAATTCAGCTCAGGCTCTGTGTGGGGGACAACGTGGCATAGTGGGCTAAGTCGCTGCCTTGCAGGACAAACTAAGCCATAATTGTCAGTGGTTCAAACCTGACTATGGCTTCTCCAACCTGCTTGGAACCTCCAGCACAAGGTAACGCAAATTGGCATAGCGCTGCCCGGGATTTGAGTTAGATAATTCAGATTATCTATTTTATCACGTTGCTCCCTTGTGTGCAGATCAGGCACCTGAAAGCAGAACTTGGCAGAAGTATAGTTGGTGAGTGTAATCATCCCACGCGTGATCGGAATAACGACTCCCGTGTTGAATGAGCAGTGTGAAAATAATTGTTCCGCTCTGCGAAATGTTGTTGGATGAAACATGTGAGCGCCCTTCACTATCCTTTAGCTGTCCAGGGAGTTGCGTAGCTGCTGACAAGCCTGGGTTAGAGGGAAAATTGGGCAAGAACAATTGGAGGGGAAAAAGGAAATTAATAATAATCAAAAATAATAATTAAAAAAAGATCAGGCTCAGTGTGCTGCTTTGCAGGACAACTATGTTATGGTGGCCACTGGTTTGATCCTGTTCGCTGCTTCTCCGACTTTGCCCGGAGCTCAAGCCCGGGATAAGTGAGTGGATAGTCAGACTAATTTCCTTTGCCACCTTACTCTCCAGCAACTTCTTCTGTGCAGATCGGATGCCTGTGAGTCCTAACGCAGAAGTATAGTTGTCGAATGTGTGATCGTTTTGCATGTGTACTGACTAAAAAGCTTACGTAATAAATAAGCAGTGTGGTAATGATTGGTAACACGTGGTCGAAGGAAATATGTGAGCACGCTCAATCATCCAGCACCTGTAGAGGAGCTACTGGTAAGGCGAGGTCAGGGGGAATTGGCCAATTAAAAAGAGAGGGGAATTGGAATTGGCCAATTAAAAAGAGAGGGGAATTGGAATTGGCCAATTAAAAAGAGAGGAGGAATAAAAAATAATAAAATAGTTCAGGTCGTAACATGTCATGAAATGGATGACAGTCCATGGGTGACCTAGCCCCACATTTCAATTTAAAAACGACTGGCTGAAATGATGAAATAACTTTAAAATGCTTTTTTACATTGAATGGAATTCTTGTTAGTTTTGTTGTGCTGATACACACCTTGAGCTGCATGAACTTCTGTAGAGGGTCATACCACAAGAGTAGAACTATACCAGATGGTACTGCTCCACACAGGAATGTGCTGTCTGTATATGGGTTTCTTGCTAGGAGGGTCAATAATGAAGATACATTTCTTCAGATAAATTAAATTACTATTTTGTGCTTAAACATACAGCAATGCCAAATTCCACATACCCACGCTGCATCTTCGACAGCCTTTAGTGTCCGGTATCTTCACAGTTACAGCGTACTTCCTACCAATGTGGAAATAAATATTTGTAAATGTTAAACTAGGAGGAAATATGTTTTTAACCTGATGGATCCACACACAGTCACACCTTGGGCTGATCCTCTCAGTAAGGCGGTTGGTACCGAGGGACAGGTGACTCTGCTTCTGCAGCTTGTGAACTCTCTGCTCAAACAGAGTCGTCAGACTGTGGGAGAACAGCTGGGAAGACTTCCCTGTGGATCGGGGAGAAGAGGGGAGCAATGAGGAGAACTTCCGTAGGGTTCACAGTCAGCTCGCCTGGTGCAAATCTACCAATAGGATAGTATCACAACCGGGGGGGGGGGGGGTGGCATGGTGGGTTAAGTCGTTGCCATGCAGGACAAACTATATCACGGAAGTCAGTGGTTTGATCCTGACTATGGCTTCTCCGATTTTGCCTGGAATTCCCAGCACAAGGCAGCAGAAATTGTCGGGATTCAGGATAGATAATTCAGATTATCTACCTTGCCACATTGTGAGTTAAATCGTGAAAGTATTCAGTAGTTGGTGAATGTGTAATCATTCCACATATGAGCTGACTAAAAGTGTCCGTGTGGATGAGCAGTGTGATAAGACTTGGCGACGTGGTTGGATAAACATGTGAGCGCCCCTTATAATCTCGGATTTGTCCAATGAGTTAAGTGGGGAAAAAAAAAAAATTTGGTTAAAATTAAAGAAACCTGGCTTCAGAGTTGTAAAAAGAACAAAGTACAATACTCGGCTGGGTTCCTAATTAAAACCTATATTACCAGGTAAAGGGAGTTAATATCTTAATGAGCTGTGATCTTAATGAGCATTTTTTTCCCTTTTCATTTAATTTATAACTGGTTGGTTATAAATTAAATTTCCCTTGTCTTTTTGGTCAAATTTTTGTGAAAAATATTTGTAGAAATTTCCCTAGTTGTGTACTTACTCGAACCATAAAAAAATTATTCTGCGTTGTACTTTTTACAACTCGGCACAAGTGGCACTGAAGACAAGATCAACCAAACACTCAATATCTACTTGAAAAAGATTTGGAGAAGTGGAGTGGATCTTATGTGGACCAATAGGACAGGACAGGTGCAGCCTTACCAGACACAGACATCATGACATTGTTCATCACATACAGCCAGGTACATCGCTGTGGGAGCAACTGTCGGGGAAATGAGAGGGGTTAGTATCTGGAATTTAAAACTTACATTTCATAATATTACACATCCATGAATGTCTGCAATACCTTCTCCAGAGTGTCTTCATGGAGCTCGTTAAGGTTGAGTGTGTAAACACCTTCTTCTGCCCCAAGAATGAGATACTGATCTGGTTAAGAGATGTGATAACGTCTTAGCAATTTGTTGTAATGTTACGCTAACGTCTTTGATTGCGTTTGCACCCATACCTCTAGTTTTAGGGAGAATCCATGTCACAGCACAGTGGATCTTCAAGGGACAACCATTGAAGACTTTAGAAAAACAGGCACCCATCTATGGAAAAACATTTTCTTTTAACTAATTCTGCATTATAGTAAATAGGCATGGTTAGACTATTGAAAGTTGTGCATCTTAGCATTACCAATGTTGTAGTGAGAATTCCATGAAACATTTGTGAGATCAAAAGCCATTACAGATGCCGTATCATAATTTTATCATCCTGTTGTTGCAGAACTTTTTCCTGCACAGCAGAAAATGCAAACTTGTATTTAAAGGCCTTTAAAGTTTGTCATTTTCACTTTCAAAAAGTAAATGTGTTTAACCTTGCAAAAATTGATGAATAAAAATCCACTTAAAAATCCTTGTTGCTGCAGGATTCATTATTTTAAAAAATATCTCACATTAAGATATGGCATCTATAGCTACATTTTATGTAAGCATGTGACCATACTGTTAGTTATGTCTGTGGCAGCATTCCTGTACTGTCCTTTAGAGAGGCACATGCTTTTAGTGTCGTTAGGTCACTGGACTTACATGGACTTGAGGAGTAGGGGGAAGTCCATGACAACCAGCTCTCTAGAAATTAAATACGGTTAAACACAAACACAACAAAGATGCATAACTGTGTAGTTCAAATGAGGATGTGTAAAATCACATTACAAAGCAACGCCCTCCTAATTTGAATGTTACAAGGAAGTGATTTATTGAAAGGGGTAAAACAGAAGTTATTAGGTTAACGAACAACACACATTTTGTCAGTACCAAAGTTGGAATATTTTCTAAATCAGTCACTTCAGGTCATGAATTGAAATTCCAAATCCAATAACAAAAAATAATTATCAGTTTAAAACCTCTACTGCACGGTTTCCCTTCGTGTCAGAGGATAATGTTGATGTTTTCATCCACCACCGACTGGTTTTCATTACCTCCCAGAAATATAATCATTCCCCTTCACCATCAAATGGATTGTCTTGTTTTTTCTTAAACCCATCACACCTGGTATCTATTCCCCCATTAGTATTTGTATATAAGTTTTTCTTTTCAATCATTCTGTCGGTCATTGTCTCCTGTCATTTGTGATGCTGGTTTTGTTACTCTAAGTCCTTGCTGTATGTTCTACATAGAAGTGTCTGTAGTTAAGACATTGTTAGAGTTTATTTATTGCCTGTTACCAGATTGGCACATTTTGTTTTCTTCACGCGCCTGGATTCATCAGTTATTCGTTAATTAAATCTCTTACCATGGATTTATCCACCTGCCTCTTGCCTTCCTCACCTGTGAAATATACGCTGGAATTTCAACCCATTACTTTGAAGTGTCCGAGTTAAAAACCCAACGGAACCCTTACTATGTTATGTTATCTATTCACTGGTAGCCCCTAATCCATTCGATCTGCTGAGGTCAATGACTATTGACTTTGGCAAATGTGGATGTTCGAGACTGTGCTTAAGCAAGTTATGTGGTACATTCCCCTCTGTCGGAAACTCACAGATTCTTCCGTGTTCCTCCTCAACGTGCTCCACTCTGGAGAGAGCGAGGTATCCCTGCTAGGTGAGGTCCACCGCGCTGTCTTCTTCTTCTCGCCGTCCACGGCGCCTCCCTCAGAAACACTGCCATCACTACACCACTGTCTGCTGACATCCTGGGTGGCAGTACACCTGGACAAGGCTAGACAGCCAACAAAGAAAATGGGAATACGACCACAAGTTGTGTCTTCCATGAGTTCAGTACCGCTCCCTCTCTGTTTTCATTAAGACGATTTTAATAAAAACATTTTTAAACATAATGTAAATCCATTCGAACACACTGCTCACTTGAGAATTAAAGAACAGTAATGCTGTTATCAATGAAAACGCTGACGTCAGGACATAATTCTTTGTGAATCAAATGTTTTTGACAGATGAAATATGTACGCACTATGACATATGACATATCAAACATAAATGTGCGGCTGTTCAGTACCTGACGTGGAGTTGGGTGGGTGGATGGAGTCAGGTCCCAGGGTAGAGCTGGGGCGGAGGGTTTTGTCTCTTTCTTCCAGAGTGGGACAGAAGGAGCCAGTGGCAGGCAGGGAGGCTGTTGAGGGGCTGAATAACCCACATTTATTTCCCCCTTTACCACCCTACACAATCAGAAAATAGGAAAAACACCATTACATATTCAAATAAAAAAACATCTTGAAGGTCAAAAGGACGATGATAATGTCTTGCATTTTACTAGACCGTTTTAAAACAAACTCGTTTTTCTGGGAATGGTGTTATTCATACTTACGTCACTAGATGGTGCTCTCCTAATGGTTAAACTCCTAAAAGAAACCGTCAATAGAAAATATTGTTAGTCAAGCATTCAAAGGTGGCGCTGGCTTCTGATTGGTGTTTTAAAAGTTTACAAGAAAGTCTTTTCCTGTTTTAAAGACTGTTGACTCCCTGACGAAGGTTTGTATGCCGAAACGATTCAGAGGTTTTTAAGGTTAAAGATGACCTAGCCATTTAATAAAGGCTTTTTAAATAGAGTGCCTTGGAGTATCTTGAGATTTTGTGGATCTGACTTATGTTTGATGTGCTTTTACAGTCTTTAGCCTGCCCTGGGTTTTTATGTTTACACTCAAGGAAACCCAGGAGGGGCAAGAAACTATACTTATAAATGCATAACCAAAATAATAATCAGTAATCAAAAATGTTTTATGATATCATTGTCAAGTCGCTGTTATCAGTAGAAGGTCATTTCAAAGGGATTTAATACATTTCCATGTCTTCTATGATACTGTAGGAGGCGCTGTTAGGAGACTGTTCATGTTTATAACCGGGTTTCACTGGCCTACCTCAGCTGCAGTGCTTCCTCCACACATTCCAGCAGGCTCCTGAAATAGGACGACAAGATGTTAATCTCCATGGAGACGGTGGTTCTGTGCACATGTTGTGACAGACCACGCCCTGTTCTTTGACAATATGATAGATGGAGCCAGTGTTCTTCCTCAATGTGATATCAAAGCTTTTCCTTTCACTGCATATCTGGTGTGTATGGGGAGGCTTTACATTTTTATTCAGCTGTAAACCTGCTGTCACACATAGGGCCAGACATACATAAATAGTAGATCTGACATAATACTGAATGTTTGGCATAATGCTTCTAATTGTAAACTGTGTAAGAAAAGACACTTACGGGGATCCGGTTTCCTCTTCTGAGAGGTCCCAGTCATCTTCAAAGGAGCTTTGCTGAAAAACAAAGGTGAATTAACATCCGCACCAAACTCTATCTCATAAACATTTATTTAAGTAGACAGGCACACATCTACCAATCACACTGCCACTATAAGAGATGTGTTATTGGTATAAAGGTGATGTGGACGTTACTAGCAGCAATCCCAATGTCTTTAATATACACAATACAGTGTCAGAGCACGGATGTAACTTTGAGGAACACTCATAGCTCCTGCCAGAGCTGTGGACAGCAGGCCGTCAGTTTGTACACGCTCAGAGAAGTGGCTTTCAGACCAGGCTGGACAGTCTTTTGAGACCCCTTGGTTGCTGAGTCTAATAATTAGAAGGCACAGTTTTACTGAATCAAATGCTTTAGCCAAATAAATACAAACAGCCACAGAAGAATGCTTGCTGTCTAAAGCAGGGACCTTCAAAGATGCTGAGAAGGCCCAATGGACAATTTTAAACCCTGACTGCACTGCAGAGAAAACACTGTAGGACTCAAGAAGATGTGTTAATGGTTTATGGACAACCATATGCGCTAGCAATTATCACCTTTCTCAGAGGTAGCAACTACCATCTAGATTCTGGTTCCGATTCTCCAAGAGGAAATGCTTGTCGCTAATTGCTAACAGTTGGTGGTCCACAAAACACAGTATGAGGTCAGTTAGCAATCGGCAGTAAACTGGACGACAAGCGAGGGCATGTCCTACAACTGGTGCTTTGTGCACTTGCGTTAACAGCCAGAAGATAGTGTCCAGATCATTGAAGCCAGCTGATTTGTTAGGGTCCAGATGATCAATGAAATGTATTTCATGAAGCCCTTTTTACCTCAGCAGTTGTCAGTGCATTTACAGATACCCTGCAATGTAACTCTTTCCTTATCAGTACTGGTTAAAAGGAAAAAGCGGTGTATTTTGGGAGTCAGTCATCCCTGTACTTAACACACTGCCCCAAATATCAGTTGTATTTTCACCTGGCTTTTATCCCAACATGTCAAATAGAAGAAAACCATGTCACTTACCATATCAGGATAAGGCTCTGTGACTTTTCTAAATGGGGGACCGAACTTCACTTGGTCAACTAAAGGAAAAACAGTCTCATTTTAAAACAATGTATACAAAATAGACACAAAACAAATGCAACATTCAACAATTTCAAAGATTGTACAGAGTTGCAGTTCCTATAAGGGAATCAGTAAAATTAATTTACGAGCGTCTAAACAATGCACAGTACTGTGTAAAAGGAGCCCTAGATATTGTTTGACTCAAATCTAGTTGTAATGATTCAGTATTTGTGTGTCTGTAGAATGGAGTAATGTATGTATTTAGAATTTTTTTTTGGAATACAATGCAACGCTAGAGTGAGTTATTTATACTTTCGTGACAGAAAGTCATAGACCACATTTCTGATTACCTGATTACATCTTAGGTAAATCGGCCAATGCGTGGTAACACAATGATAACAAACAGGTCTGCTAATGATCAATGACATAATGCACTGATAGATTCAACCTGATTAACTGAAACAGACATGGGTGTAGATGGAATTAAACTGGGTAAAGGACAATCAAACAAAAACGTTTTTCACTGTTTTCTGTTCTTTATAGTATGGGTTTTATATTAAGGAACTTTCATTTCTATATTTTTATAATCATCTCCCATTTATATTTTTTTTACAGGTGCCTAAGACTTTTGTACAATACTGTATTACAGTATGTTTTTTTGCATAGACACTGCACATCTTGCAAATTTTATTTCAGCTCATGAAACCAACAATTTACATGTTGCATTTCTGTTTGGTATTTGTCATACATCCCAATTGGATGTGGGGACAAAACATATTTTAAAATATTTTCCACCCCACTCTCCAATTTCTTCCCCCCTCCCAATTGGTCTTGTCCAATTCCGACTAAACATGCCTCATTGGCAGTTCCGCAACTCCTTGGACAGATGTGGGATGGTGAGGGGCGCTCACATGGTTCATCCAATCATATATCACGAGCTGGCTGATTCTTTTTGCACTGTCTCACGCACGGGATGATAATGCTCACCAACTATACAGCAAATTCCTTGTCAGTCTTGGTGACCGTGTATCTGAAGAATATGATATACAATGCGGTGTAAAGTTGTCTTGCTCCACTACATTTTCACTATACATGCTACATGCTTCCATTAGGCGATGTTATCAGAGAACACAATGTAAATTTCCACAGCTATGCTGATGACACACAGCTATACATTTCTGTACAGCCAGATGACATAGATGCAATAAGCTCACTCTCTAGGTGCCTTATTGCCATAAATAATTGGATGAGTGCAAATTTCCTAAAATTAAACGAGGATAAAACAGAAATCCTTTTAGTTGGACCCAAAGTCAAAGTCAAAATTCAACATGAGCCTTGGTATCCTGACTTCCCTGATCAAACCTGAAGTAAGGGGCCTAGGTGTTATCATAGACTCTGACCTAAGTTTTACCTCCCATCTTAACAAGATGACCAAAACCTCTTACTTTCACCTCAGAAATATAGCTAAAGTTAGACTGTTCATAACCCAGAAACACGCAGAGAAACTAATTCACACATTTATTACAACTAGATTGGACTACTGCAACGCCCTCCTTACAGGTCTCCAAAAAAAACTCAGATCCAGAACTCAGCAGCGAGACTCTTAACAAGAACAAAGAGGTGAGAACACATTACCCTGAAGTCATTACACTGGCTCCCAGTTCCCTGCAGGATTGATTTTAAGGTCCTCCTGCTTGTTTATAAAACTTTAAATGGCTCAGGACCAGTCTACTTTACAGATCTTTTAAAATCCTATGTTCCACTAAGGGCACTCAGATCTTCTACAGCTAACCTACTAAGAATACAAAACTCCACTCAAAGAAAAAATTGAGATGCTGCCTTTTTTAACTATGCTCCAAAGCTGTGGAACACTTACAAAAAAATATTAAGGAAGCATAATCTATTAACATATTAATAAAGCTGTTAAAACATATATTTTCACTTTAGCCTTCAACTAACCGGGTACTCTTTGTTTTTATGTTTTCCTTGATTTGAAACTTTCCTTTACATTTCATAAAATATATATTTTTTATTTGCTTGCAAATGTGCTCTATGCTTTTTTTGTTTTCCTTTCTTTTAAGGCTTAACAATCTTTCACTGTCATGATGTAGCTTTTAATGTAATGCAGTCATGAACTGTCCTGTAGGATAGTCCATGTTGACCATGTTATCCTAATGTCAGATTCTTGATATTCCGACATCACTGTATTCAGTCTGTGTACCAACATCACTGTGTTTAGTCTGTATTCCAACGTCCGACGCATGTATCATTCCTATTTGGCACACGACGCACAGTGGACTTTTCCCTCCACAGACGCGTGTCGGTATATTAGGGAATTCATTTGCTCTCCTGGGGGCGGTTCAGCAAAAAGAGGAGGCATGTTTTTTGCAAACCCATACATAAATCCAAGGAAAATTATTACCACGCAAGGGAAATTATTGTGGTGTCCCTGAAGATGTAAAAAATCTAGTGTACACATAGACCCATGCCTGAATTATTCGCACTGATATAAGGGAACCCATTCAATCAACATACAAGTCATTTGCGATGCTATAGAAGACTTGCCACATAACTCAAATGCCCCAGCAGCAGAACGGGAGAGGAGAGATTATTTGACAGAGAAGCTGCTGCATTGTCTATAGTGAGGTAAGCAAAGTAATCTCGGTCTAATGTTAGACTAGACTACATTGTAAAAATTTCTAAATGCATTTATAACCTCGTGATTCAGTGAGAGTGTGCACAAAACTGTATATATTTGTGACATTTCTTTATTTACATTTTGTAAAAGTGAAAAATCAATAGCAATTCGCCTTGAAACAAGTGTGCCTGCTCTCTCAATGTGAGATGACGCTCTGATTGGTTTATTGCACGTTACGCCCAAACCACACATATGACTAATGTAGCTACTTCAGACCTAACCATTTTGGATTTCAGTCGGACACACGAGTCGTTTATCGTGCCATTATAATAGCAACAGTGCCCAAGTTCGCCCACAAAAAGTCACATGCGTTTCGCGTTTGATACTTGCGTTTCAGATACAATAGGGCCCATAGTGACTTACAGGGCTACCATAAGAGCAAAGCAGTCAGAAGTGCTTCTACCCTCAAGGAAATGTGATTCAGTAGAAAATGCAATTCTTTTTTCTGAATATGCCCAGACAGTTAGTCACAAAGCCAATCTCCAATACCACCATATATTGTATGTTTATTGATATTTTGATATCGTCCTTTATCTATAAAAATATCCGATATGATATACACTTATGTGGCTATCCGCCTAACAATAAAACATATTTTGAATAAGAATAGCTTGTCTACATAAACACTGAGTCCATGGCTGTCATGTTCTCGACATGTGTAGGCTGTAATCTCACTGATACGATACACGACAATGGTTCCTCAGTCCGCGCTTCGCTCGACTCCTCGCTCGACTCCTCGCCCCACCGCCCTCCTGTTCCCTGCTGCCTTTCCCTCACGCGTGGGATGCCGGGCATGTCCGAGCCGTGACAGAGGGGGAACATGCCATGTGCGCGATGGACAGAGCCACCTCTATGTGTCTGTCTGGGCCGGCTGACATGGTGACATCATGTCCACCCTCCAAGTCTCAATGGGCTTCTTGTCACGGCCGTCAAGACCCCCGACGGTCTCGTGCTGTGGAGGATTCTGTCCCAACTGCCGCAGTTCTATACAATAGGCCAGCGAGGACGATGTTGACTTCAACTCTCAAGTGCATAATATAATCAGACGCACACACAAATACACACACACCTACACATGCTCGCACACACACATATGCACACACACGAAGGATGAATATCGACTTAGACTGAGTTGAACGTCAATACCGAAATAACGGGGGCCACACTTCATATGAAGCGATGGGCTTTTGACATCGTAAATGAGGTACATAATTTGTAGGTTCGAATTGGAGGCACTTCACGCTCCATCGTGGGCTGATGATGGTGTTTAATGTTGAATGGAGATAATTGCTTGTTAGTGTCTGCACTCACACTGCTCCTCTGAGAGAGTTCTTGCTGTAGGCAGGTTTTTCCCTGCTGACCGTATCTTATCAGGGGCAGCATCTCCGTTCTACAGATAAACACACACACACACACATACATGTACGTACACACAGGCAAATGCACACACAAATGGACACAAGCAAAAATGTGTTGTAATATTAAAGCAATAATGGAGGAGGTGGTTTGGTCCGTGTCCAATATACATTAGTTTAGAGCTGCTCTTACTAAACACACCTCAATTCAGCCCTCGATACTCTTACTAATGATTCTAAACAACCAAGGCAATTAACGGTAACAACAACTTTTTGATCCTGTTGTATACTGTAGGGCAGGGGTATTCAACTCTTACCCAACTAGGGCTGCTGGTTTTCTGTCCTACCTCTTCATTAATTGCACCCACCTGGTGTCCCAGGTCTACATAAATCCCAGATTAGAGGTTTGACCCTAATGGATCTGGCTTTGAGGTCAGCGTTGAATACGGCTGCTATAGCGTTGCATACTAGTGGTGCAACGGATCGTCACTGATCCGTGATCTGTTCGGATCAATATCTTCGGTTCGGGACACACGTGAACGGAGGAGCTTGGACGTCCCGCGTCATTTAAATCCCCTGTATGGGAGAATTTTGGCTTCCTTGTTAAATATAATGAAGGAAAGAGGTTAGTGGATAAAACCGTGACAGTGTGTAGGCACTGTGGCACAAGAAAGCGATATGACAGTGGAAACATCAAGCATGGCCACGCATTTGAAGCGACATCACCCCGGTGTTT
>JACXGM010001008.1:36599-60209 GCA_016801145.1 Umbra pygmaea | reverse complement strand
AGAGAGAGAGGGAGAGAGGGAGAGAGGGAGAGAGGGAGAGAGGGAGAGAGAGAGAGAGAGAGAGATGTGGGTGTGTGATCGTGGCAGAGAAGAACCTGCTCCCACGCACAGTGAGTGGGTTTGTCACGACCTGCTCCAGAGCCCTCCCTTTCGTGATTGTACTCACACACGCACAGGAAAACACACCCAGTCTGACAGAATGTATTTTCTTTCACGCACACACGTTACATTCCATTGACACTACTCAGTTGTAAGAGGCAAAACAATTCCGTATCAAATCGAGGTCAGTCTAATCCTGAACTCTGATCAAATTAATTCTGCCTTGTCTGAATGCACGCAACTTACATGAACCCATTCATGCGTAACCGCGTACAGCAGCAGTGTACATTAACCTGCTCAACTGTACAATGTCGAGACAAATAAAACAATTGCCAGGTAATAGTGTTTCTTCTTGCATATGAGATTGAATCCTTCGTCTGACACAGTGCTAGATTTGACAGCCTTGACAATAAGCAGCTTTTTCCTTACGAGGACTAGCGTAAGCCGAGGGTGAATGTGCTTCCTTCCTTCACATCCATGGGTGACTGTGGCATTGAAACACGCATCACGATGTTCCTTAATTACCTGTCACTCTGTAGCAATTAGAACAGATTATTCAACTCCCCTTCCTATAACCATTGATCGTATGCACTAGTATGTTTTTTGAGGACCGTTGACGCTCGATGATGAAAGCAGAAGCCCTTTTTATGTTCACACCCACAGCGATGGCCGCTCACGCTTCGTTACGTTTGCCCCAGATGGAGAGTACACCAAACTAATGATCCCACTCCACTCTCAAGTAAGGGCAATAGATCAGCCATGTGCCTCAACTGATTGTTTTTACCCTCGTAAAGATCCACCGAAAGACAGGGTGATGAATTTGCTGTTGACTGTGAGAGCGGTACACATCTGTAGCAGAGTTGAGCTGAGTTTGATCCTAGGTGAATTAGACCATAGGCTGGATCAGCTAATGAAGCTAATCACAGAGTCAGATGATTTATCCCACAGAGAACCCACAGAGGAGTCTGGCTCTGCATCGAAATCATCACAGGAGCTCTCAATGTCACCACCGTAACTCAATGTCACCACTGGAAACGTACACGCTGTAACTCTCAGTGTCACCCCCGTAACTGTTAATGTCAACATTGTAGAAGTAATTGCAATTATGATAACTTTTAATATTGCCTCTATATCTCACATTTGACATCAACATTACTCTCAAATCAGCCAAAAGTAACTCAAGATTTCAGCATCAGAGCTCAATGTTTACCATCCTAACACTTAGTGTCACCATCGTAACTTTCATTGTCACCATTGTATATTTCAATATCATTACCACAAAAAGAGTTGATTAGAATTCGGCTGGCATCACTTGAGCACATAAACAGTTGTTAGATTTTTCCTTAGTTTTTCATATGCAATGGATAGCACACCTGTGAAGGTTTGTAAATGTATGCATATTGTCTTCCTAATTGATGTTGTCTCAAACCCGGGTCTTTCCGTTGCTCGTTAGATGGAGCTGAATGTGTTTCAAACACCTGTGTTTGCATTGGAGCAGGCTGAGCTCCCGGTGTGTCTGAAAAAAAAGTTTGATGGGACTGTGGTGGCAGATGAATGACGTCTTGTGGTACGTCGAGTGGCAAAAATCACGGACACCCCCTGTTTTTTTTTTGCATCCGTTATTTTCTGCTTCCTGTTTTCCTGTCACAGAGTTATTGAAGGAGTGTACATCTGGAAACAGACAAGGGACTGGCAGCACTCCAGAAGACAGAGAAGCTGTTCGATCAACAGACATGTATCACATAACGGTGCCATTTTCCACCGCCCCTCAAAGGTGTTTGGAACATGCAGTGGAAACGAACTGTTGGTTGCCAGATATCCTCTAAAGCACCTGACTGGTGTGATGCTATCTCTCTGGCAAAATTAGTCTCCCTCACAGAGCAATAATTACAACAAGAGATCTTAATCTCTGCCAAGGGAACGAGAGCCGAGGAGAGGGGAGGGGAAACTCATTCCGGAAAGAAAACCCCTCGAATCACGCAACGTTGCTGAAGGCAAAACATCCGTCTCTCCTTCCCCCATTCCACAACCTCTTCTTCCTTGACGAAGTCTCCCAATAGATGCCCTTGGCCAGAACCCCAGGAACAGGCCACATGCCACGTGTTTGCAGAGGATTACTATTGTAGGCCACTGCCAGTGGGCTAATAAAGAAGTCTTGATTTTCACGTGCACTGTAATATAACGGTTTTAGTTCAGCACATCTTCACGTTAGTATTCTTTTCTGGAACAATGTCAGTGGAAGGAAATAAGTAGAGATGGGGAGGGATGTGTAATTTCTTAATTTAGCCTGTTGTTTAGCCAGATTCATGCTCTGCTTTTCAACCACATTCTAGCTGAATTTCTAGGCTCAGATTGTTACAGAGGGTTAAGTGTCCGGCTGGGAATGCTTCAGTTTAACCTCATCTTCCCTAATAGATGAGCAAGAATTTGTATGGTTTTAGCCAGGCAGTTTGGGGTCTTCCCAGAATTCCATGCAGAGACAGACAGAAACCCTGGTTCATCTGAGGTGCCCACGGCCATTCTTCTCTCTCACTCCATGAGCTGCGCTCCGCCACTTTGGATATGTCACGACCAATAAGGGTGAAAGATTGGGAGCATTCCCCTTGGTGGTTGGTCGGTGCAGTAGCTTTAGAGTCTGCCCTCGCACACCCGGAGGAGGCCGGGCTTGGCGTCGCTCACAAACAAAATGGGAGATAACAAGGCCTGAATCACCCGCAATGCCTCAGCAAATGGCCACTCAAACTGCTGCACCTGCCATGCCAGCTGGAGACAGGCATACACATTTGTTATAGTAGAGTTGTATTGGTTACGGAAATAAGGTTTATGAACACAGATCAAGACAGAGTTCCCTATTGGTCCAACTAATACCATGTGATCTGTATGGCCTCCAGATTAAAATCCACTAGCTATTATTAAAAACCTTGTGTGTGCTGATAAAAATCCTTATCTTCCTTTCACGGGCCTTTCAATCAAAAATATTTTCCTCTGCCTTTATGAGATTTCCTGCTATTTATTACAAAAGGGGTTGATTCATTTCTTCTCATATTTTTGTTTGCCTTTTATGGTTACTTTGGTTTGGGGTTATTACATGTGATGTTGGAATTGAAAATGTTGCATTAGTTGTTATTGTTTGTCACGGCAAACCCTCTACAGTAGGGGTATTCACCTCTGGACCTCGAAGCCAGATCCACTCTACTTTTTCAATGCAACCCTCTAATCTGAGACTTATTTAGACCTGGGACACCTATTTAGACCTGGGACACCAGGTGAGTCCAATTAACGTTGAGGTAGAACAGAAAACCAGCAGACTCCGGACCCTGTAGTTTTAGAGTTGTAGTGCTCTACAGGGTAGACAACAAGCAAGAATGAGAGCACCTGAGATAGTGACATCATGTTTTGGTGACACTCCATCCTAACACTGACACCACATTTACTGAATTGGCTGAATATTGCCGAAGAGAACCTCAACCAAAAACATTGAATCTTCATAAGACTACAATGTGAAAGATCTATTTTCAGGCGTTTCTTTTTATTGTCTGATAATGTACATTAGCTTAGTCAAGGCCTGACTTTTACATGTGCAGTAGTGAGCAGGAATAAATAAAGATAACATGAATCAATAATATCCCCGAAACCGCTTCATCTCCTACTTAACATTCAAGATAACGACAACTTTTCCAATGGATTCCCATGACACATGGTTAAGCTCCCTGTTTCCTAAAAACAAAACCTTCCAATTCATAGCCTTATGTATACACCATATTTTTAGGCCTTTTCTTCTTAAATAGTCAAAACCCATAATTGATTAGTCCAAATCTTCATTCCATGAAATATCTACGCTGGCCAGAGATCCTATTATCACAAATCCTATTCTCAAGTACTGCTAAGGCTTTCAATGGTAAATACCACAGATTTTGATTGGCCTTTTAATTTAAACATTCTTCTTGAGTTTTTTGCATGCATTTACATAATTGGCTGACAAATCGCTACTGATCTGAATTAGTCTTTGTACATTCTGTAACATATCTCTTTTTGAAAGAGTTTCTGCTTTTGTGTTTGGTTCAAAGACTTCTGGACTTCTGTGGTCAATGGCATTTATTGGTAAGGACCCAATGTTATTTGCCCAAGGGGGAAGGAGATGCTTGAGGTCTGAGACAGTGAATGGCCAAAAAGACTCTACAGACCTGTGACATTTCCACTGAGGCGGGGTGTCTCCTTTGTTTCCATCTCTTTGAGGGAAAGGAAAGAGGTACTAACCTTTAGCACAACGGTTCCTTCTGCAAGGGACTCTTCGGATACGGCTTCTTCGTCTTTACGCAGGTGCAAGGAGTGGAGGTAGTTCAAAGCTGAGTAAAAGACACAAACAGCCTTTTAATGTGGAACGACACAAAACTTCAGGTTATGATTCTAACCCTAACTACCTGAAGGAGAAGTTAGAACACATTATGGGACTGTGAGCTCTCCCAGAGCATTCACTCCCAGAGCATTCACTTCCAGAGCATTCACTCCCAGAGGCATTCACTCCCAGAGGCATTCACTCCCAGAGCATTCACTCCCAGAGGCATTCACTCCCAGAGGCATTCACTCCCAGAGCATTCACTCCCAGAGCATTCACTCCCAGAGGCATTCACTCCCAGAGGCATTCACTCCCAGAGCATTCACTCCCAGAGCATTCACTCCCAGAGCATTCACTCACAGAGCATTCACTCCCAGAGCAAGAACAACTTCATTCTCTGGATTAGATTAACCTGGACGAAATGTCACCCAAGCTAAATGCACTATACTGGTAGTGGGTCTCAATAGTGACTCTTCCAATTGAACCACCTTGCAGCAACAGTTGTGAATGCCTCTGTTGATGGTGAGATGCATTTAAGCAGAAATGAACTGGTTGTCTCCACAGTCCCAGGGCAGCTGGACAGCCAGAGGGATGCAGTATTGGTCTGGGTCTCTCACTTGGGCACAATTGACTCTGCCAGTTTCAGAATCCTTCCACCTGTGAACAAATGATTAAGACTTCCCCATGTCACTGTTCAATGTCCAGGACGACATATACTCATACATTCACAGTCCACTCCTTGTTGCAGAGAAAACTGTTATCACTGGTCCACCTGTTGAGGCTGATGGGCCTGGCACCCAGAAATACAGGCAAGGTCTAATGTCTGAGTAGCTCCGGTAGATGAGACGCTCCACTTAGCCTTTCGATGCATAGGTGCAGACCAGACTGGCGAAGCAGGCATAATCTAAGGGAGACTAGCACAAAGGGCCCTTGCTTTCCTCACACAGAGCCTGCAGTGTTCCCATCCTTGAACCAGACCATGCATTTAGTGAAATCGGCTTGCCAAGTAAGGTCTGCCTGCCACTCTCTAGTATCTGGGTTAAGCAAGAGTGCGCTGCGTGTCTGCAAGTAGATCTTATGCCCTTTTGGCACAAGTCAGGTCAATAAACCATGACATTTTAGCAGGGGATTTTCCTACCAAAGCCACAGAGCAATTGTCTGGCACACCTGCAGAACAATCCTCTGGGGTGTATAAGCCTTCAGAATCTTGCAACGATACCAGGTCATTGCACATTTTGGCCAGACAGACATAGCATTGATTATCGCCTGTCTGAGACTGAAAATGCCGGGA
This sequence comes from Umbra pygmaea, assembly GCA_016801145.1. Taxonomy (NCBI): domain Eukaryota; kingdom Metazoa; phylum Chordata; class Actinopteri; order Esociformes; family Umbridae; genus Umbra; species Umbra pygmaea. Next base: position 54,483 of record JACXGM010001008.1, on the reverse strand, counting down.
CCGCTACCTTTCGTCTGCTACACTATTTGGTCTGTGGCCTATTTCGTCAGGAATGGAACAGAAGGCAGTGGTATTTATGTCCGACTTTTCTAAATAGTTACAGACGGTAACGGTAATGGTATGAACTTAGATGGACAAGGGCAGCAGAAATGTCAACTAAAGTGAGACAGACCAGACAAATCTCAAGAGAATTGGCGGAAGCGATGTCGAAGCTGAGTGACGAAGGAGATGGCCTAGAACGCAACAAGGCTTGAAAGCCTTTGCTGGCACAGTGTAGTTGGAGTTTTTAATCAGTGTTCTCACCAAAAACGATGTTCGAATACAACAAAAAACATGCTCCTTAGAAAAATGTGAGACCTTTAATGTGATAAACAGTGGAATATTGAAGTACAACAAATGAGCAGCAAACAGAAAAGGGCCAAATTCATAAAACTGAAGTCAGATACTTCCCTTTCTGTGTATCAATACTAGCTATATCTTGTTCTTGAGAGTACCTAATTTCTTATAAGAGTATTCTACAAGCTGGAATCCCACCAAACCATCCAAATGACCATAAATATTAGCTTTTAAAGTCTTCTAGGCAATAGGTAGTGTGACGGGCTGAAAGGGCTGTTTCCAGAACCAAGGTACGGTGAAGTGATCCCAGGTCATTTCCCCTGTTGATTTTTCCATCAGCCCAGGAAAGTGTGTGCTCACACATGTTTTCATGTGTGTGTGTGTCTCTGCGTTAGGAGGTGGCAGGGATCCATTATCGATAAAGTGGTTTCACAGTTGATTGGCTGTGTTCATTAGGAGGCCGGTGGAACCGAGCCATGTTCCTGGAGAACCAGGGATGGGTAGCAGCTGGGGATCACCTCCCCACATATGCTGTGTGCCACTGGGGTGTAAGAGGCAGTTTAGCGTGGAAGAGGTAGAAGAATGGAGACTGTTTTCAGTTAGGGGCTCAGTAGGGGATTTTCAATAATGTCTCATTTCAATTCAATTACAGTTTGAAATATGTACAAAGTGACCAATCAATATCCAACATATCGAAACACCTGATCTGAGATTCAAGTAATGAAATAACAACATAATGCTAAATGTTTATATTAATGAATACAGAATTAAATATAATGTCCATGTAAGCCATGCTGATGACAGGTGACATTTAAAGTGTGAGATTCTGCTACAAAATATAATTATGTTGTTCACATACATGTTCATTTCATTTTCCTATAAATTGGTGCCACTGAGTCAACAACAGTTGATGTTATGCATAGCCATTTCCAGCCAGTGTGACACACAGCCTGCAAAGCATTTGGATGGAGATAATGATATGTAGATGATTGGAATAATAAACATGCATTGTGCACGGATCGAATCTGCCCTGCATCGCAAACACACAAGCACACACCTTTTAGCATGCCATTAGTGTCTTTAGTATGCCAGAGTGGGTGCACTTTCCTCACACTTGGGTTTGAGTCTGTACACTATACTCTAGAACAGGGGTGTCCAAACCTTTCCCTGGAGGGCCTAGTGTATGCTTTTTTGGTCTTTCCCTTCAGTTAGAGCCAAATTAGGACCTAGACTGCCAGGTGAGGGGAGATCCAAACCAATTAGTGAGCTACTCCATCAGCCTTGAACAAGGTAAAACCTATATACACTAGTCCCTCAATGGAAGGGTTTGGACACCCCTAATATAGAGTATTGTGTAGTGACTAATTTGTAAATTCGAAGGTCCCGGAACACATAGGCCGACGAAAGAGAGAAGGATCCGGCAAGTTCAGAGGTAACGGAACAAATTGAAAAAAGAGGAAAACTACACAGCAGCTCAGTACACCCTTTAATGTGTCAAATATCAGTGAGTGCTTTAATTTTGCTGAGTAAATTCTGAGTTGGTGTTGAAACCTTTATCCTGCTGCTTGAAGAACATTACTGAAGCATCGAAAGCCCATCAATACCCTTTCCCATTACAGCCGCACTTTGCCAGTCCGCGTCCATCACGGTACAGATGGTGTAGCATACCCATCTACAAACTTCCCACTGGGAAGCACACCGTATGGGTCTATATTGTAAGAAATAAATATCTAGTTCTCATCCTGGACTAAGCTCAAATGAAGAAATTCAACAGCCAATGTTTTTTTTTTCTTTACTTGAATTGACGCATTTCCTTGAGGATTCTAAATAAATAAAAATCCCTTTTATGCACTTATGCCATCATTACATAAAAAATGTTAATGGATGGGTAAAATTATTTTAATCATTTTATTTCTTACTTTCCATTTCAACAGGAATTGTGGCAATCACAGGTCTGTATATTTGACTTGTGAATTTTAGGCATTGCTTTTGTGTGTAACAAAACACTACATTGTTTAGGGAAAGACTATCTTATATGAGTCGCTTTTTTAATATTTTTTAAATGTCAAGAAATAGGTCTTATAGGTTTATAAACACATTTAGAAAGAGGAAGTAGACTTCTAACCAATGAAATGCTATGCCTTTTCCCGGGAATTAAGTCAGACCCATTTACAAAACTGAACCATGGAAACAACACTGTACAGTATATACAAAACAGCCGGTAGCCAAGCAGAGACCTCTGGATGTTTTTGCTCTGGCCCTAAGTATTAAGAACAGTTTGGTTGTTTCAAGGAGCATAATATGACGATACTTGAACAAAAACATTTGCTGCACATGGTCGAGTTGCCAGAAAGAATCCTTTACTACACCAGTGCCACAAAAAAGCCTGGTTACAACATGCCCGACCACACCTTGACACACCTCATAGCTTCTGGCACCATGTAATTTGGAGTGACGAGACCAAAATAGAGCATTATGGTCACAACCATAAGCGCTATGTTCGGAGAGAGGTCAACAAGGCCTATAGTGAAAAAATGCCATCCCACTGTGAAGAATGGTGGTGGCTCACTAATGTTCTGGGGGCTATAAAGGCATGGGGAACCTTGTGAAAATTGATGAATGCAGCACGTTATCGGACAATACTGGCAGACATTTTGCATTCTTCTGCACGAAAGCTGTGCATGGAATGCTCTTGGACTTTCCAGCATACCAATGACCCTAAACACAAGGCCAAGTTGACCCTCCAGTGGTTACAGCAGAAAATGGTGAAGGTTCTGGAGTGACCAACACAGCCTCCTGACCTTAATATCATCAAGCCACTCTGGGGAGATCTGAAGCCATTCATGGAAAGACTTTGCATGACCTGGAGGCATTTTGGCAAGACGAATTGGCAGTTATACCACCTGCAAGACTTCTGAGCCTCATAGACAACCATCACAATTGACTGCATGCTGTCATAGATGCTAAAGCGGGCAATATACCTTATTGAGAACTGATGGTATGCAGACTTGTGAACAGCGGTTATTTCATTATTTTCTTTGTTGCCAGGTTTTTTATGATTGTTTCATGATTGTGCCATTCTATTATGACCTACAGTTGAACATGAATCCCATGAGAAATAAAAAAAACTTTAACAATTGTGCATCTATTACTGATTCTCTAGTAGTATGCAAACCTTTGAACACAACTGTAGTGGTGGGATTGTTAAAATTTTTTTGGGAGTACCCATCTTAAAATGTGATCACAATGTCATAAATACAGGTGGCCTTATTAAATAGATGTTAACTTCAGATCAACCAGAACACACCACTGTAATAACAACACTATGAAGTACCGTCAGTGGTAACAATTAGCAACCTGTAAGTATCATTTCATTTTGTTTGGTTGAATGCATTAGCTAGGGTAAATGGCATTTCACCAATTTCCCATGTGCAGAGTCTGTATTATAGACTGCCATCAGTGGCTGGCAGTCTATAATACAGACTGCCAGCAGTGGCTCAATACCTGAAATAATTAAATGTGCTGTTCCTGCTTTTTTATCGTCACTGATTATTTGATCAATTCACAGTTGAGCAAAGGCACTGACTAAACATGGAGATGGAACACAACCAATGAGAAACATAGGAAGGGTTTTGAATTTCCTGTTTGCTGTTTTAGATAGGAAGGGTATACCAATGCGTAGAGCATATGTACACAGATGTTATGTTAAATATCTGAACAGATTATGCAAATTTTACTTTTGTGTCCTCCTGTGTTGCTCAGTGGGTAAGAGCGTGGTGCATACACCAACAAGCCCAAAGGAGCCAGTGCACTCACTACTGTAAATGACTCTGAGCCATGAGTGGCTGCTAATTTACAGTACTTAAAAGTTTTTGAATGTGAGAGGCTTGCTTGATCTAGCAGCCAAAATGTGGCGCAGTAGACACATTTGTTACATTAAACATTATGCACTTTCTACTGTAAAAAGAATAATATGACGTCTTCGTTTAGGTGACCATTGACTACAACACCATTATGAACAATTTCGTTTTTACCTAAAGTTCGCAAAATGTGAAATGATCGTAAAATGCTAAACGGTTACAGCCGGGCTGCGTGTGCATACATGGCAGTGTTGTGACAAGCAGTGAAAGCACAATGGTTCGTAGCAAATCAATGGGCTTGCTATCATTTACGACACTCCATTAGACGCGTGTGAATGACAACCAGCGTCGTTGGAATACAATCACAGTGTCATCCCGATATCGGAAAATGGCGCTTGCATTGAAATGAGCGTTGGCTTCCTTGACTTCAACCCTTTTATCAGCCATCTGCAATCGGCGACCGACCTTTTTGATGCATCAAATAACACTGTTCCCTTTTCATATGTGGCACGTATCCACTCCTCTCCTGGCTCTCATCTTTCATTTCACCTTTTCATTCCTCCATCCAGACATTCCACACAGGATATCCAGTACGCTCACCCCGTCTTTCTGCTTGCCTGCACACATGAGCCCGTCTCCATTATCCTCAGATCAGACGCCTCTGTTAGAACTCATCGGTATTCAGACCCAGTAGTCCTTTACCGTTTATTTGCTCTTAACACTGGCTGTTATGAATGGGTCTCGAGCGGCAGCAGCCTGAATGATGCAATCCGTCTCATTGCCCCTTGATGAAAATAAGGCCCTATGAAGCCTTGGCCAGTGTCTGACAGATGTAGTCTGCAATCACAACTACACTCAACCCTTTCAGCTGCATGCCAAAGGAAGAAATTACATTCCTATTTCTTAGCAATCTGATCTAAGACAGAACATACAAGCTTGGTGTTTTGATATATATCCTTGCTTTGTGTTCTACAACATGAGACGGTTTGGAAAACCATTTTTAGATGTGTGGTTAAGGACCAGTGTTTTGTATAAATGGGTGGCATTGTGGCAGGAGAACAATAAGCTTTCTAATTTATAGTGAGGGGTGGGCGATGGAAAAACCGGACCTAGAGCCTGTGCCAATCACCACAGTGCCACATTATTTTTGGATCCAGACTTGGCCAGTAGGTTGCCTAAGAGCGAAACATCTCACTGGGTCAGTAGGGTGAAGGCTAACTCCAGAGTGACAATGCCTAGGTTAAAAAGAATAATAGGGTCTTGAAATGTGCGCTCTCAGTTCTCTCGCCAGTAAAATGTTAGTTCTGCCACAAGCAATATTGCAGATACAGTGATAATCAAGTTTCAAGACGCATACCATACAAATCAACTGTTTATGTGCAGACTTTTATTTCAGATGGATACAACTACGGTAGGTTGCTATGAGACCAAGTCACCAAAAATGTACCTACTGTACTATGCCATTTAATTTGTGGATTTTACTGAATTCTAAAATACAAACCTATTAAAGATATGGGAGTGGCTCATTTTCATATTTCCAAGTGCACTCTGTTACACATACATTTGTGCTAATTGTTTCAATACTGTGTTTCAGGTGTACATTGATTTGACCTTATGACATGCAAACACAAGATACAGATTTTTCTAAACTAATTTAACATGGACAATGTATGTTTATGACTAGTCATTGCAGATTTGTATTCCCTACTGTGACAGATATACAATAGAGAGCAATTGTAAGAGCATCTTTCTATAGGCACTAATGGAGGCCAACTGGCACTGCTGTTATTAATGGTGAGAATAAGGTATGTGGTAAACACAGGCTTAGGCAGTGTTGCCAACTCAGCAAGGCTAATGCTAAGTTTTGCAACTTCTATTGGAAAAGAGGGCTGCCGGTTCTTCTCATGCAGCAAATTGCAGATATTTCTGGCAAGTCAAGCAGTCAATAGTGGCTAAATTAAAAATGATTGGCAACAATGTGCTATATGATATGTTATACTGTAGTTTCTGTTTTATGGCAAGTAGTTATTCATTTCTGAATTATTAAGCAAGTGTTTATTCAGTAAAGGCTGCCCTAATGTAAAATATCATGATCAACACGGCTCTGTTGTCAAGCTAACATATTTACATTATGTTAAGTTGACTTCAGAAGTGACCCAGTCATTTGTTTCATTAGATCTACGGTTGTGCATGCAAGTTTGCATACCCTGGCAGAAATTGTGAAATCTCTGCATTGATTTTGAAAAAATGACTTTTTATCCAGAAAATCTGACTGTTATGCAAGGATAGTGTTCATATGAAGCCAACAATTATCACACAGGTGTTTGACTCCTTTGTAAACCATACTGATGACAGAAAACACCCAAATGGCTCTGATCAAAAGTTTACATACCCTTGATTGTTTGGCCTTGTTGCAGACACACAATGTGACACACACAGGTTAAAAAGGCAATCAAAGGTTATTTCCCACACCTGTGGCAATTTAAATTGCAATTAGTGTCTGTGTAGAAATAGTCAATGAGTTTGTTAGCTCTCACATGGATGCACTGATCAGGCAAGATACTGAGGCATGGGGAGCAGGAAAAAACTGTCAAAAGACCTGAGTAATACGGTACTGGAATTGCAAGTTGGAAAAGGATATAAAGATGACATATCAAAATCCTTGCAAATGCCAGTACTGTCAGTATTGTTTAATCACTTATTAAAAAGTGGAAAATTCTGGGATCTGTTGATATCAAGCCAAGTTCAGGTTGACCAAGAAATATGTCAGTCAAAACTGCCAGAAGAATTGTTTGGGATATAAAGAAAAACCCACAGGTAACCCCGGGAGACATACAGGTTGCTATGGAAAAAGACTGTGTGGATGCTCCAAGGAGCACATTACAACGATACTTGAACAACAATTTTGCTGCAGAGTCGAGTTGCCAGAAACAAGCCTTTACTACTCCTGTGCCACAAAAATGCCTGGTTACAATATGCCCGACAACACCTTGACACGCCTCGCAGTTTCTGGCACTCTGTAATTTGGATTGACGATAACAAAATAAAGCTTTATGGTCACAACCATAAGCGCTATGTTGGGAGGTCAACAAGGCTCATAGTAAAAAAATACCATCCCCACTCTGGAGCATAGTGGTGGCTTACTGAATTGTTTTTAGGTGTATGAGCTCTATAGGCATGGGGAACATTGTGAAAATTGATGACAAGAAGGTGGCATGTTATCGGAAAATACTGGCAGACAATTTGCATTCTTCTGCATGAAAGCTGCACATGGGACGCTCTTGGACATTCCAGCACAACAATGACCCTAAGTACACGGCCAAGTTGACCCTCCAGTGGTTACAACAGAAAAAGGTGAAGGTTCTGGAGTGGCCATCACAGTCTTTTTACCTTAATATCATATAGCCTTTGCATGACCTGGAGGCATTTTACCAAGATGAATGGGCAGCTATACCACCTGCAAGAATTCGGGATCTAGTAATAAGACTGCACGCTGTCATTGCTGCTAAAAGGGGCAATACACCATATTGAAAGCTGAGGGTATGCAGACATTTGAACAGGGGTAATTTTACAATTTTTGTTGTTGTCATGTTTTGTTTTATTATTGCGCCATTCTGCTATGACCTACAGTTGAATACATGTATGTATCCAATGAAAAAAAAGTTTTGCCTGCTGAAATAAATTTCCCATTTATTTCTCCCATAGACGTCTGGAAAAATCTGTATATAAAGAGTTTTAGACCATGCCTTATTCTAACCAGCTATGACGTGACTCATAAGCATACAACACGTCATTTAGAATGAAAAACGACCAGGAAATCCCGACAAAACTACAAGACTGTGTACCCCTTTTGGATTTTATGTTGTTTTTTCACTCTAAATTTTAGGTTGTATGCTTATGAGTCACATTGTAGCTGGTTAGCCTAAAACTAAAGATGTATATGGTACTGATATATCATCTGATGGAAGGTATATGGTACTGTCTATCTGCTGAAGGGAAGGTATATGTACCGTTTATCTGCTGAAGGAAAGTATACTGTATGTATGGTTTATCTACTGACAGAAGGTATATAATACTGTACAGTATATCAGCTGAGGAAATGGCAGCTTTAATCACCATGGCTGAGAGCACTGTGGAGATTAGCAACTGTTACCCAACATTCCTCAAAGATCTGCTCCCGTATGCATGCAGGACACAGTCCCTGTTCATTGTGAGCTTGACCAGGCTCACCATCTGCTCCTGGCATGCCTGTCCTACCATACTAACGCTGATGGGTAAGGCACCTTCAGTAGACAATTTAAGGTCAACTGTAGTAATGGGTCAATGGAAACTTTGACTATAATATTGAGGACATTAGACAAAAGTTTAGGCGTCTGTGTGCAACATCACAGTTCCTGGGTTCTGTCAGTTGCCAGATATGTGTAGAACAACTGGATACCTAGAGCACAGGACGAGGTAGCCAGCTAGGACACAGATGACAACAATCTCTCCTACTCATTCTTTCTCCTGAAGCTCTGCAACCTGCCATAGGACAAAAACAAAGGACAAACAATGTCCTCTCCACCGTATTGATTTCCATCAGGTTTCTCTCATCCAACCCCGAGCTCGCTCATTAAGATGGAGCACCATGTTACTCGTCCACTTTTCCCTAGCTATTTCCCCAGTTCCTCCAGGAGAAAGAGAGACAGTCTGTCTGCCTTGCATTGGCTGTTTGTAAGTGCTGTCAGCCACAAGCAATGTATGGTGCTCATCATTTGCTTTCTTTCTCCTCTCAGACTCCTGTGACATATCAGCTCATGGAGGCGATCACTGCAAGGCTCCAGGAGACGTGTCCGACTGAGGAACGGGTGAAAAATTAAAAGCAACAAGATGACTTTCGTTATTGTTGTGTCGTGTCTCTGAATCGCCTTAAAAAAAAGTTAGTCTCAGTTTTCCCAGACTGAGTTGTAGTCCAGCCCCCCTTCCTCTGAACGCCCGCAGAGTCTGATTCATAAGTCTTGGGTGGAGAAATGCCGCACCCGGTTAAAAGGCAATATCTGTGGTGGCAGTGGCGTGTGGATTAGTTATCCTGTTGTGACACATTTGCAATCCGCTCCTTCTGCTGGCTGATGGCGGCTCATGGTGAGAGTAATTATAAACCCAGGCGATCACTTTAATCGTAAACTCTGTAAATGCCGGCAGACAATTTTCTACCCTCTCGGTTAGAAAAAGTCTGTCCACATTTTCTGTGAATTTATCTCCCACAAGCAATGTTGAAGTACATAGGAACTATTTGAGCAGCTGCCAATAATAGTGAATTTAAACTATCTTGACAATAAACACCAAGGGTCCGTTTGTCTTACACACTCTAAATAATTAAGGGAACACTCAAATCACACATCAGGTCTCGATGACTGAAAGATAGATTTAAGATCAAAATCTTTACAGTACATCGAGTAATTCGTTGAGAACAAACGTAACAATGGTCAATGGAAAGGGGTCAAAGGAAACCAAAATCACCAACCATTTGAGGGCTGGATTCAAACTCACACCAATAATCAAAGTAAACAATTGAAATCCCAAGGTTTTCCAACCCATAGTGACTCAATAGGGTGTCTGTATGCACTGACTACATCAGCGTATGCTTGGGGATGGTGTCCTGGGGTATCTCCTCCCAGACCTGGAACAGGGCATCAGTGAGCTCCTGGGTGCACACTTTGGATGCACCCATACATAATGTACAAGAGGGTTTCAATTGGATTCAGGTCTGGAGAATGTGAGGGCCAATCAATGACATCAATGCCTTCATCATCCAGGAACTGCCTACACACTCTGGCCACATGAGGCTGGGCATTGTCCTGTACCAGGTGGAACCCAGGGCTATTGTATAACCTAGATTTTTTCATTTCGAGTAAATCATTAAAATGTGTTATTTTTAATTTGGTTGAAAGTAAATTGCCTGCGGAGTGCAAACCTGAAGATTTCACCTTGATTCAAAGTATTTTTTATGTTAAGCCATATTCGCTCATGTGATGAATTTTCCCAGCATGCTTTGCTGCACTTTTTTTAACTCTGATCCAAAGTGTAATTTTTTTCAGTGTGCACCAGCGTAAGGTCTGACGATAGGTCTGAGGATTTCATCCTGGTACCTAACAGCAGTCAAGACTACCGTTGGCTAGCACGTGGAGGTCTGTGTGACCCGCCAAGTATATGCCTCCCCAGAACATCACTGATCCACTGCCAAATCCACCATGCTGGATGATGTTGCAGCAGCATAGTGATCACCACGGCAAGTCCAGACTCTTTTATGTCTGTCACATGTGCTCAGTGTGAACATACTCTCATCTGTGAAGAGAACAGGGCACCAATGGAAGACCTGCCAATTCGGGTGTTGTCTGGCGAATGCCAATCAAGCTGCATGGTGCTGGGCTGTGAGCACAGGTCCCACTAGAGGACGTTGGGCCCTCATGCCACCCTCATCGGGTCTGTTTCTGACATGCACACCAGTTGCCTGCTGGAGGTAATTGTGTAGGGCTCTGGCAGTGCTCCTCCTGTTCCTCCTCACACAAAGGAGCAGAAACTGGTCCTGCTGCTGGGGTGATGCCCTTCTATGGCCCTGTCAAGGTCTCCTCTTCTAACGGCCCATCTCCTGGTATCTCCTCCATGCTCCTGAAACTGTAGTGGGAGACACAGCGAACCTTCTTGCAACGGCTTGTATGGATGTGCAATCAGTCAGAATGGATATAGAGAAAGCAATTGTCTGTGACCACCACCTGCAAAACCATTCCCTTTTAAAGGGTTGTCTTGCTGTTGCCTCTTCAGCAATTATCCAGAGCAACTTAAAGTGAATACAGGGACATCTCCCTGGAGCAATTTAGGGTAAAGTGCCTTGCTCATGGACAAAATGACATTTGGCACAGTCGGGGTTGGGAATCGTCCATCTACAAGTCTGACTACCTAAGAACTGAGCAATCTGACCCCGTGTCACCTTTAGGCAGTTTGTTTATAGTAACCGACTCATAAATTTGTCTGAACACATCCTGACTGAATTATATTACTTAAATGAAAATGTGTTAAATTGGTGCTTTCTTAAAGGAATAGTGTGTGATTATAAATGGTTTTGTGGCAACATTGGGAAATGGGAATAATTGACACTTGGAAAGGATGTGTGTCAATGCATTTGAGTGCGCACGTGTAGGGTGCTTTTTTTACTTGAAATCCTGCCCCCCAAAATGTCTGTGCCCGACCCTGCTCTCTAGTGCACATGTTTTCAGTTTCATTTTCACCGAAACAGGTGACATTGATTCACAATTGCTTATGCTTCCTAACTGGACAAATTGATATCCCTGAAGTTTAATTAACAGTTATGTTGGGATGATTGATTGTTCCCTTAATTTTCTAGAGCAGCGTATATTATTGCCAATAGCACTCACCAAAGTTTTCCTTTGCACTGCATTATACTAAGGGGCTAGTGTGGTATTGTAATAATCAATGTTTTAACTTTCCTTGATCCTCAGCTACTCTTCTGTCACTCTTTATGTGAACAAACTCCAAAAATATACAGCTCCAAGTCCTGGATTGTATTAAAGAACAAGATAGTAGCTAGCGATCACAAAGTCTCATAAGTAGGCCTGTATCCATCTGACAGTGCTGCAGTGCTTCATTCTCTATGGACACTGCCCTCTGAGCAAACAAGATTACCTTGAGGACAGGCTGTTTTGTTTACTCCCTGTCTCAAGGTACTTTGGAGGTAACTCACTCTCTCTTGGACTTTAAGGGTGACAAGAATGTTTTGAAAAAAAATGTGGTGGTGCTGAAGCCTGTTGAGTCTTTCAAACATACAAAAGGTGGATACATTTTTTTATTATTCTGTGAAAATTGCTGTGTGTAAGTCCTTGACCACCAGTATGGATTTAAGCTTAACATTAAAACTTTTTTTTTTTAAAGAACAGCTTTAGAGCTTCAAAACTGTAATGCAATGCAATGGGAAAGTTCTGATGCTTTAAAGGTTGAGAAACCTCTTTTTCCGATAAATCTCCCATCAAAGTTTTGCCAGGTAGAGTAGGCTACTACTGGAACTCAGGGCTGTTGTCTGTAAAAGCATGCCAATTTTAAGAACATATTTCTCAGGCTGTGAAACATCTACAGACTCCATTTCAATTTTGTCTTACTATAGACCAGGGGTAGGCAACTCCGGTCCTGGAGGGCCAAAACACTTCAGATTTTTTATTTAACCTAGTAGTTAATTGCAATCACCTGCTTTCCCAGGTATATACCAATCTCTTATTAGAAAGAGAAACCAAAAATCAGAAGTGTTTCGGCCCTCCAGGACCGGAGTTGCTGACCCCTGCTGTATACTGTAGAAAGGTTCATTTCTACTTATAGTTTACATCCACAAGTTAGAATGTTTAAGGTAGATAAATGTTTATGTTTTCAAGTAAGTACCGTAAGCAATGTTAGTAATAATAACAAGTCCCAGATTAGAGGGTTGTACAAAAAACCGAGGCGAGCTGGGTTTGAGGGCCAGCGTATAGTAAGGCTGGACTAAATGATGAATAACATGACACAATCAAATAGAATAGCATCAGACAATCATAATTACAATTACCAATGACCTGAGATAATACAATACCCATGGCAATAGTAACTGCTAACATTAACAACAGCACCGTGTAATGTAACAATTATATAGGATCAAATTGCCAATAACAATAAATGGACAATCATTCAGCATCTGTACAGTAAGAGGTGGTAATCACATATCTACAGCATTGGGAAAATATTAAAAGACAACTGCAAATGCTACTCAAATCAACCCCATTTAAAACCTCTGGAATGTGATCAAGAGGAAGATGGATGGTCTCAAGCCATCAAACAAAGTTGAGCTGCTTGAATATTTGCCCCATGAGTGTCGTAAGTCACCCAACATCATGTGAAAGACTGGTAGAGAACATGCCAAGATGAACGAAAGCCAATTATTATTATTATAAAATATTATTATTATTAACTCCTAAGTTTACACATTAAGTATTGTGTTGTCTAAAAATGTATATAAACTTATTTTCTTTGTGTTATTTGAGTTCTGACAAATAAATATTTTTTTGTTATTTGGACCAGCTGTCATTATCTGCAAGTAAATGCTCTGAAAGACAATATTTTTTGTGGGAATTTGGAAGAAATGTTGTCATTTGTTTATGGAGTATTTTATTTTATTCAACCCAAACACATACAGTTTTGCTCATAAGTTTGCATACCCTGCCAAAAAGGAAGTTCTGACTGTTATGTAAGGACAGTGATCATATGAAGCCATTATAAACTCCTTTGTAAACCATACTGATAACAGAAATCACCCAAATGGCCCTGATCAAAAGTTTACATAACCTTCAATGTTTGGCCATGTTACAGACACACAAGGTGACACACAGTTTAAAATGCCAATTAAAGGTTAATTTCCCGGTGGCATTTTAAATTGCAATTAGTGTCTGTGTAGAAATGGTCAATTAGTTTTTTAGTTCGAGCAGAAAATAACTGTCAAAAGACCTGGGTAATAAGACACTGGAAAGGCATATATTTGGAGATTTATATAAAAAGATATCCAAAGCCTTGCAAATGCCAGTCAGTACTGTTCAAGCACTTATTAAGTGGAGGAGTCAGGGATCTCTTGATAGTATGCCAACGTCAGGTAGACCAAGTAAGATGTCAGCCAAAACTGCTATAAGAATTGTTTGGGATACATAAAAAGTTAAATCTCACCACCTCTGGGTGGCAAACTCACATTCTCAATACCACAAAAATGCAAAGTAGTGAAATCATGCTTTTTATCATTAAAATGAATAGCAACAGGTTCATTATTAGGCCTTGATTTATACAGAGAAATCAGACTGAGAAGAGTGATACAACTAATTATTGGAAACTTCTTGTGGACGATTAAAATGTTACAATTTGTTACATTGTGCACTGTTACCACAAAGTAAATGTGCATTATTTAATGGGCTCATGAGTTTGAGACATGCACATTTTTGAACCAATAAATATTGGTCTGTCAAATTCTTAGCATTTTTGATGAAGACCAATGGAGGTTCACTAAACAATGACAACTGTGGGTCAGAGGGTAAAATGTGCAAGTTTTTGTTAAAAATCCATTTGATTGAGCAGGTATAAGGGGGTGAATAACATGTCAGGTAGCCTAGTAATAAAAAACCTGAGACAACTAAATTAAGTTGCCAGTTAGAATCTAGCAACATATAATGCTAATTTATTTTAGTCACACATACATCATTGGTTATCATTTAGTAGCAAGTCATATACAATTATAATATACCGGTACTTCTTGAAGGTAGAAGGATAGGGATTAAATTAGTTGAATACAAAGGGAGGTTAGATGGCCACGATAACATGAAGGCAAGATTAGAATTAGATGATCATTTATTGGACATTTAGGACACAAGGGGGCCATAGGATCTGTGTACAACATTCTTCGTTGACTGTGAAACTCAAATAGTTATATTCCCATTCATTTGTCTGCCTACGCACAGTCGTTTAGTCATCTAGCCCTATGTTGGTTGTCATGGCCTGGCAGTCACCTGTTTATACACAGTGGTGTGGCCTGGTCAGGCACCCATTTTGTCAGTACAGTCTCTTGGCACATCGGAATTTAGAAAGAGGGCCTGTTAGAGAATTGAGGACCATGGTGTTGCAATAGGGCCATAGGGGTGGGGAAAGACAGAAACAGAATCTGATAAAGATTGTGCAAGAAAAAGAGAGAGGGGTCCAGGCAGGGCAGCTGACAGGGGAGTACAACTGGAAAGGTTGTCCTGGGCCCAGTCCTGAGGGGGGCCCCAAATTTTGTTTTTGCACAGTCATTTTTTTTTAGCGGGGGGCCCTAAATGTGGAGTTTTGACCCGGGCCCACAGATTCCTGTCAGCAGCCCTGGGTCCAAGTATTCCTGGTTACTCTTTCTCCTACTTCCATTCCAGCACTGGTTCCTCTCCATATGTTGGAGCTCTTGGATGCAGTGTGTTTAGCTAGGAGAAAGGGAATATGTATCTAGTCATGATTGCATTGCTTCGCTCGAAACTTTCTCGGACTTTCAAAAAAAATTAGTGAAAAGGAAATAAATAAAAATGAACAGCATGTAGTCTGAGTCTCGGAGATTACCCACTCTCTCTTGCTAGTAATCGTGTCCCTTTCATGAAAGCTATGTCCCTGTTTTTATCTACCCTGATCATTATCCATCGGTGTGGAGAGAAAACGTCTCGCCTCTGAAGTCTAATTTCACAGTAAATTCCATATGCGTGCTACAGTACACAAGTAGCGCTGAGCTGTATTAAACCTTATTGAAATTCAATGATAATACCTAATGCACAAACATGGCAAATGCTCTCCACGTTCAATTTGTTGGATATTACATTAGCCTTCCAGTGGAAGTTAACATGCATTGGTCTGTATTGATATCCAGAGGAAAACAGGTCTGTGAATGATTTTCTAAGCTGTTTCCATGCACCTTACATGTCTATGTCCTGTTCCCTACTCTATGAACAAACAAATATTGATTAAAATAAATGTCTTGAATGGCTGTAGCCATATATCTTATAGTTTTATATTACATAAATGCTTATTCTACTATGTCAAGATAAATAATCCTCCTAACAGGTGCAGAAAATCAACTAGGTGATTAAATAGCATGATCATTACACAGGAACATAAAACAGCATTCTAAAAACAGATAATAATAATAATAATAATTAGTTCAACTTAAATATTCTTTTCAAGAACCCAAAGCGCTTTACACAGTGAGGGGGAAAGCCCACCTCATTCACCACCAATGTGTAGCACTCACTTGGGTGATGCACGGCAGCCATTTTGCACCAGAACACTCACTACACATCAGCTATCAGGTGGAGAGGTGAGTAGTTATATATGCCAATTAGGAATGAGGGGGATTATTAGGTGGCCATGATTGAGGTGAGGCCTGGTTGGGAATTGGCATAACACCGGGGTTAACACCCCTGGTCTTACGATAAGTGCCATGAGATTTTTAATGACCACAGAGAGTCAGGACACCCGCTTTTAACGACCCATCCGAAAGAAGGCACCCTACGCAGGGCAGATGTCCCCTACTGGCCCTCCAACACCACTTCCAGCAGCACTGGTCTCTCATCCAGGAACTAACCAGGCCTGACCCTGCTTAGCTTTAGAAGCAAACCAGCAGTGCAATACAGGGCTCTATGCTGCTGGCAGATGTCTCAGGGTGAGGGAGAATATAATGAACAAAAAGAGGAATGGAGAACAAAGCTGTTGTTAGTAAATTTAATATTAATTTGTTCAGCATAAGATGTATCCAGTGTTGTTTTAGAGAACTGGCCTCAAAACTGTAGCCCACTTGTAACCATCCCCC
Source organism: Umbra pygmaea (assembly GCA_016801145.1). NCBI lineage: Eukaryota > Metazoa > Chordata > Actinopteri > Esociformes > Umbridae > Umbra > Umbra pygmaea. Next base: position 37,911 of record JACXGM010001008.1, on the reverse strand, counting down.
AGGAAATCTGCATGCAGGTTTTCTTTACCTGCGCTATTGTTTAAATCCAGTCACCTTAACAGCGGATGAAACCATGATATCTCATGTTATAAATTGTATATAATCTATATGTATATAATCTTGACTGTATTTCTTCTATGAAGCCAAGCTCGCATTTGAGCAATTTACTAGTATTTGTATTCCATTGTGAATAAGCATGCTCCATACACTAGGGTTAGTGTAACGCTTGGTGTGTTTGAGGGATTTGGAGACCAGAGCAGTGAGTTTTGATCTTCGTTTTGATTATGAACACTTAAAATAATAAACACTAGGCCAACATCGGTTGCTAAAGTAACAGGTTGACAGTGATGCCGATAAAAAACATATCTTTCTACAAGGCGACAATCACTCATTTTCTGAATGAGATATTACATTGTACACATACACTCACCTAAAGGATTATTAGGAACACCCATTCAATTTCTCATTAATGCAATTATCTACTCAACCAATCACATGGCAGTTTCTTCAATGCATTTAGGGGTGTGGTCCTGGTCAAGACAATCTCCTGAACTCCAAACTGAATGTCAGAATGGGAAAGAAAGGTGATTTAAGCAATTTTGAGAGTGGCATGTTTGTTGGTGCCAGACAGGCCGGTCTGAGTATTTCACAATCTGCTCATGTACTGGGATTTTCACGCACAACCATTTCTAGGGTTTACCACCATTATGCGGCAGTCCTCTGGGTGAAAATGCCTTGTTGATGCTAGAGGTCAGAGGAGAATGGGCCGACTGCTTCAAGCTGATAGAAGAGCAACTTTGACTGAAATAACCACTCGTTACAACCGAGGTATGGAGCAAAGCATTTGTGAAGCCACAACACACACAACCTTGAGGCAGATGGGCTACAACAGCAGAAGACTCCATCGGGTACCACTTATCTCCACTACAAATAGGAAAAAGAGGCAAAAATTTGCAAGAGCTCACCAAAATTGGACAGTTGAAGACTGGAAAAATGTTCCCTGGTCTGATGAGTCTCGATTTCTGTTGAGACATTCAGATGGTAGAGTCAGAATTTGGCGTAAAGAGAATGAGAACATGGATCCATCATGCCACTGTGCAGGCTGGTGGTGGGGGTATAATGGTGTGGGGGATGTTTTCTTGGCACACTTTAGGCCCCTTAGTGCCAATTGGGCATCGTTTAAATGCCACGGCCTACCTGAGCATTGTTTCTGACCATGTCCATCCCTTTATGGCCACCATGTACCCATCCTCTGATGGCTACTTCCAGCAGGATAATGCACCATGTCACAAAGCTTGAATCATTTCAAATT